>VDFB02270651.1:37404257-37643241 GCA_007258455.2 Sequoia sempervirens | reverse complement strand
TGGGCACCAAAAATGTGTGGTCAATTTTTAAGTGTGATAAATATGCAAAAACAAATAAATCAAACACACCGATAGAACATTATATTAAAATAGAATTTAAATGAAAATAAACGCAAACTCTTTCTTTTGTCTTTGATGTCGTCCTATCGTCCTCTATCTCCAGTGTTTTTGTTGATTCCAGTTGGCTCTCAGATCTTGGGCTAGGCTCAACAAACAATCTTCCTAGAGAACGAGATTAAATATGAATGCCTGCAATGCTATACTAAGATATGATTATGCTGATACTAGACATGATTGATAAAATGAAAGATTACGAAATTGATAAAAACTAAAGATGATAAAACAATGCTAAAGATTCTAGAATGCTAGAATGCAAGTAATCTATAATCTGTATGCGTTATAAGTTGTAGGTGTAACCAATGCTTGGATTCACAGGGATATTTATAGAGTTTTCGAAAGATTTTGATTGGCTGATGTGATCAACGGCTGTGAAAATTCCTGGAAAATCGAGCGGTCGAAGATGGATAAGACTAGAGAGAAAAATAGAAGAAAACATAAAGCAAGCTTTGTTTCCTTTTTCGAAAAAGAGATAAGATGAGATGATAAAAATGAATTGTAAAAATCATCTTTTTATGAGATTTTGGAAAGATTTTGAAGATAAATAATGAATTATTAAATTCAATTATTCATTTATGGGTGACATGGATATTTTTCTTAAAATAGAATATTTACCCAAGATTTGAAGAATAATGGAGGATTTCATAATTAAATACAATATTTAATTATGATTTTGAAAAGATATGGAAGATATTCAATTAAACTTTTTAAGAAATGACATGTAAATGGAATTAGTTAAATAAAATATTTAATTAATTAGAAGAAGGATTTGAAAAGAAATATTTAAATTTAATTAAATAAAAAAGACTTAATTAAATTCAAAAAGTGATAATTAATTAAAATAAACAAAGTGTATTTATTTAATTAATCAAGTAGACATATGAATGTGAAATAATTAAATAAAATTGATTTATTTAATCATGACAGAAGAATAAATTGAATGAACAATATAATTAAATTAATTAAATTTAATCATATGTAGAGGACTTTAGAGAAATTAATTAAATAATAAATATTTAATTAAATACCAGGATTAATCAAACATAACCAATTTTATGCATATACAGTATCTATGTGTGTTATCAAACATAAGGAAAGTTGTGTTGTTCATTTCCCAATCCCTAGATAAGCAAATCATCATCACTCATCACCATATCTAATAAAGTCTCGACGACTCATGGACTTTTGCATCATCTCAGACTCAAGGGTTGATCCCTCTTATTCTTCTTTTCCTTCTATCTTTACTAACAATTCTATCCAAGTGTCAAATACAAATATACACGAGGCTACATATGGTTGATGACTGTCTATACATTATCAAATCTATCTACATCAAACACTTGAGCTTTTTAGTTTTCTCTGAGTTGAACTGATCTTAAAGTTTTATCGCGAGCTCAACCCAAAATTGAAATTTTTCACCCAATCTCTTGAGGGGGCAGTATAGCAGCGTAATTTCTTCTATTGGGGCAACAGTGAGCCATCAAAAAAAAAAGATTTTTTTTGAATTTTGATCATGGCAGTGTTATTCTTTGAACCAACGCAGTAGTTGCTTCGCTTCAAAGAGGGGAAAAATGTAGACACCAAAAAAGTCCTGATTGATACTAGATATCTGATTCTGATCAACTAACACCGCTTCTTCTAAAATCATCTCAAATTGATCAATTAATTGAATAATCAACATTATTTAATTAAAATCAGCAAATCCATCTATTAATCAAATAATTAAATTTATTGATTAATTCACCCTTCTTCTAACTAATTATCCATCTTATTTAATTAAATAAAATCATTTAATTAAATCCTCTCTTAATCCTCTCATTTGATTAAAATCAATCAAATCAAATGTCACATCTCCTAATCCTCTCCAATTAATTAATTTTGGATTAATTAATCCTAAATCACCTTCTAATCATCATTATCAATTCCTCCAGATTTTAACTCCTCAAGAGTTAAATCAAATCATGGTCAACTAACCAGGTTGCACATGAAAATAATTTCAATTAATTATTTAATTCATCTATTTATCTTCACAAAGGCATATTCTGAGGAATATTCCCTTCAACCACCTCTAATTCAATTTCCCTCCAAAGGTTTTTGAAAACCTTTCACATCTGCATTTAATTCTCTTACAACCTTTCAAATCCTCTTACATCCTCTCAAATCTCATTCAATTCCTCTTACAACAATTTCAAATTCTCAACCAACAACATTTACTTCTCTTCCATCTTCCTCCACTCACACATTTCCCAAAATGTGCTCCACCCTCATCCAATAGAATTGTGACACTTGGAAAATTCTCATTGGCTCTCAACTTATCCCACATTCATCAAATCCTCTCATTCTTCAACCCTTGGCTTCTATAAATAGAGGCATCATTTTCATAAGATGGATCCATAACTTCATGCATTATCACTATAGCCATTTGAGTTCATAGCATTCCATCATTTTTATCCATTTTAGCTAGATTATAGCCATTTTTTATACTTGGAATCACATTCAACATCAAATCCTATCAAAGGGATTGGGAAAGAGCTTCTTTCCACATCAAAGGAGCACCACTCCCCCTATGGGATGGAGGTTTAGTTAGTTTAATTTAGATTATATGCAATTTTTGATTAGTTTCTTGTTTTCTCTTGAATTGGCTAAAGAATCTCATAGGGAGCATTATATTTTCTTTTCTAACATGTTTGACATTGTTTTGTTGATCAATTGTTAGCTTGTGCAGGTTTTTTGCTCACATATATAAATTTCACTCTTTTAAAATTTAGGATCCTTCCCTATTTCAGAACCCCTTTCTATTTATTCTCATTCCCATAGATTTTTCCTTCTCCATATATGCACATATTCCTATGGATTAGTCATTTATTACATCTATCATTCCATCCATTCTCATAAATTCCTTCTCCACCTTGATATCAATTCTTTCATTTCCTAGATCAAATCTTGCACCATGTAGAATTGACCCAAAATTTAAATCTATGCCAGATCCTACTAATTTTACTAGCCATTTTGAGTTAACTAGGAACACATTTCTACAATTAATTATTACATTTTGGTATTTAAAGGAATTAAATATGCATTTATTATCATCAATTATTAAGAACCAAATCCTTCTAGGAAAAAAATATTTTTTACCACTAAAAGGAACCTAATTCTACACCAAATCATTCTAAGATATCTACATGAAATAAGAGTTCTTTATGAAATATTTTATAAGGCCATTAAGTTGGTATAATTAAAGGGGTCAACCTAGGAGAACTCAGCCCTTGTAATTTAGTAATTTCTTCAAGGTATTTTAAATATTTTTAATTCTCTTGCATCCTCACACATTAATGATCAAGGTGAAATGGGTTCTAGAAGTAAACAATTAGCCCATTCAAATATATGTGTCATATGTGATCCACAAGACTCGTGATTAATTTTATAATGTATGAGATTGGTCTACAAACTTTGAGACCAAGCCATTTTAAATATCATCGATATTTTTCCCACATATAAAAAGTTTTGATTTTTCACAAGTTAAAATTTATAATCAAAATACTAGACAACTATCTATCCACTAATAAAATTAGTTAAGTGGATTTATTTTTGTTATTTCTAAATGACTTTTTGTAGATTTGAATTAGATTAATTGATTATCTTATTACACAAATTAATTCTAGTAAAGGAATCCTATTTTATTTCTTTACATTTTGGGGGACCTGTCCACTCTTAGCCTATCTAGTTTTGACCTTGGGGTTTCTCCCACATTAGGTGTTCTTATACCTATAAGTTTTTATTAATAAATATTATTCTTAGATTTGATTATGGTTTATTTAGATCTTCCATATTTCCATGTATAGTTATATCTTTGTTTATGGTTTGTGGATGAATGATATATCAAGTATATTTATTCAAGGTTATATTTTCTAATGATATACTTTTTGTTGTTTATCCTTCATCCTAGACTTCATTAGGTTTTGGATCCACATTTTTTAATTCATTAATTAAATCCATATTAGGGTTTAGATTGATTTTTTTTTTACATATTCAATCACTATTTCTTGTGCTTCTTTGATGCATCTTTAATTATTGGTTCTCACATTCCATTATATTTACCTTCTATCCATGTCCATGTTATATGTTTGAGATGTTATTATTGTTTGTTACTTATGATTCATTTATCATGTATACTATTATGTTTTTTTATCCTATGGAAGGAGATAATGCTTCAACATGTGTGTGATTGTTTCTCCTTTGTATATAGATATTTCTATTACTAATTCTTCTATCTTAGATATACATAATTTATTGTTAATGAGCTTCATGATGCTTACTCTTTCTATTGTTTGTGATGTGGAAGTGCATGATCATGATGGCATAATACCTTTGAGCACCTCTCCTCGCTATGTTGATCATAATTTTATAAAAAACTCTCATGATGCATATAGGGATATCCCTTTGACTAATTTTGGTATACCTGGTGATCATGTGATTTCTACATTTTACATAACCATTCCTTGATCATCTATAAGTTATCCTACTTGTGCATTTTTTTTCTTCTATTTCCTTGAGAATTATATATATATTCCACTTGCACATGATATTTATAGTCCTTCTATATCCTTTCACTCATGGCCTATTATAATATATTTAGTGATGAATATTGTTACAGCTCTTTATCTTATCTTGATATGGTTGATGACTCTATGTTTGATGTTAATTTTCTTATGATGTACATTACTTTAACACACTTATGATAGTGTCATTGAGGGCTATTGAAGATGCAAAGTTATTTCTAGATCATTCTTTTTTTTATAATATACTTGTATACATGATGATTGTCCTTTGATGTAATCATTTGGTGATAAATTTATCATCAATGTAATACAATGGTTTAATTCATGCCATGATTATTCATATAATTTCATAGATTAGTAAGCTATTGGCCATATATTTTTCTCATTATTATAATTATTTCTCTTCTAGATAAACTTATTGGATCCCGTTATTTTTTCTATACATAATTACCATAGTTTTTTTTAATAGAGACCCTCCTTTGGATCCATTCATTCTTTCATATGACATATATTCAAGTTCTTTTGGACTAGCTCCTCTTACATCCCATCTTACACACTATTTAGACATACCTAATGGTAAAGAATAATATGGGGATCTTTTATAATAAGGTGTCATTAGTTGACGCTACATATTTTGCATTCTCCACTTGTATTGCATATGAAATGATGTATACACTTGAATATGAGAAATATTGAGAATTATTTTTCAGCTTATGTAAACTAATTCATCACTATAATTTACAGTCTAGAATGATATGTTGAAACTTATGCACAATGCATTCAATCACAAGATGACACTATTAAAATATTTCACAATCCTTTGGATTATCCTTTACCAAGTGGATATTTGACACCTTGTTTTAAAATTAATGATGGTAAAGGAAATCAATTATGAAATTTATAGTAATCAAAAGTAATTTTCCTTACTTATTTTTTATGAGGACCAATTGCTTATTAAGATGTTCCCATCAAGCTTGATTGATAATGCACTTACATGGTTATACTCATAACCTCATGCTTTTATCAATTTATTTAAGTATCTGGCTAGGGTTTTCATGAAAAAAAAATATTACAACATTGAGCCTAGGACATCTCACTCAATCTATGGAATGCAAACAAAAAGAACTCATTAAAAAAATTAGTTTTAATATTGTAAGATTGAGTTACTAATATGAGTTATCCAATATGAGATGAATTTTTATTATTTTATTGTTATTTTTTACTTCTAATCTTTAAGAGACAAGTTAATTAAATGTATGAACATGATTTATGTGTTATTGCAAGTGTGAGTACATTCCTTATTAGAACTCTTTTTATATGAGAAAGTTTATAACACTTTCCCTTTTTCCATGAGTTAAAATCATTATCACGTGTTAAAATTAGGGTAATGAGGATATATCTAAGAATATTCATATGATATACTTAGGATGGTGATCCAAGTTATAGGGAGGTGGAAGAAAAAAAAATATTAGATTTAGCAATTAGTGAAGGGAAAAATAAGTGATGCAACTACAAATTATAGAACAATATTCACCATTAAAGTAAATGTATAGAAATTAGGAAAATAATCTATTGTCAAACTTCATTATCATTTTTTATCCTTTACAACTCAAAAATACACCTTATATCTACCAATTCAAAAATTACCTTTTTTTGGCAACTTTTGACAACTTTTTTAATTCGTCATTTAAGGTAATTTCACAAACTTATCCATTTGACCATGAAGGTTTCTAATTACATTTATACCACTAGGATGACACTCATTGTCAAATTACACTTCTAATTAGAAAAAGAGTTTGAAAATATAATGAAAAATAGATTTGGAGAATCCTTAAAAAATCACTAAAAGCTACTTTTGAGACCCTAAATGAATGAATTTGATCCCCAAAAGGAACTAAAACAAGCTGTTTTTTCTTTTATGTGTTAATGGACATCTCCATTAATCTACTATCTTACTCTTAACTAAATATAAATATTCATATATCAAAGATCCAAGTTGTATTTGTTTCCATTATTTAAAACAAAGGAAATTTTGGGAAAATTTTCCAAATTGTCAAAATACGGAATGAAACCCAATTAAGAATGATTCAAAGAATGTTTGCGTAAAAAATCTAGTCAAATTCATGGGGATAAGGAAGTGAACATTTTCATGGAAAGAGAATGAATTTTTAAATAACTTGGCCATGAATATTATTAAGCATGTTAGTGAGGGGTTCATTAAACAAATTGGTAATGAAATCTTTGGGGAAGAAAAAGAACTAGCATATTCTAATAAATTAACTATCTTTCAAATCAATGTTTTGGATAAATATTAAGATGTTCTAAATAGTCAAAATAAAAGAGAAGGTAGTTTAAAATACTTAAAATATAGGAGGAAATTGATGCTTGGATTTAGGCCACTCTAGATAAAAATTAAGATTGAGGGGTATTTCTTCTCTTTAAGAAAAATGAAGATATTTTCATAAAAATTTAGGACATCAATGTTGTTAACAAGAGACACTTAGTCATCTCTTCTTTTAATGGCGAGCGGGAGTGGGAGAACAGGCGGGAGGGTGATTTTGAAAACTGAGGGTGCGTCTGAGGAGGATGATGACTCAGATTCAGTTGCAATGGTCCTTGTTTGCAGGTTGTCGACGTTCAGAAAACCATTGGAGTTCTCTCTTTGTGGTTGGGGGTCTCATCTACTGGTCAGCGATGGGGTCCTTTGGTCTGGCATTCTATGGTGGTCATCCAGAGCGAATGAAGTGGGGGTCTTTGTTGTTGTTTCTTCTAGTGATTCCATTGAGGAGGACTCAAAATCTAATGATGGTCACAATGATTCTTGGCTGGAGGCACTCCAAATTTCTTTGGTGCTTGGCTTGTTCGATGGGTCTAGTTGCCTGTGTGTTTCTGGAGGGGTTAGGTTGGCAGCTTTCTTATGTTGCTCCCTACCTCTATTTTTTGCAAATTCTTCTTGTGCTTTTGTTGCGGTCATTCTTCATCTCGGCGAGGGTTTTGGAAGCCTAGTACTTTGTGGTGCATACTCTTTTTGGTGGCTTGTTTGGTTGGCCAGTGATGCTTGTGTGGGGCTAGTCTTTTGGCCTCTGTGCTTGCTTGTTGGGTTTATTCTTTGGTGGTGTTTCTTGGTTTTCGCCTTGGTTGTTGTTGCTTTATTGTTGGTGCCTTGTATGGGGATGCTCGCCGTGCTTGGTGCAGGGGAGTCTCGCTCTTCTTTTTTTATCCCTGTTGTTGGGTTGTTCGCAGCTTTGGTGGTTTGCTTTCAGGTTTGGTTGTGGGCTTGTCTGGTGTGGTTGTGGTCCCTTGTGAGATGTTGTCTAGGGAAGTGGTTTGTTTTGGGCTTGGATTGGAATGTCGGGGTTGAAGTTATACTTTCTTGTTTGTTCGTCTCCCTGTAACTTCCTTGCATGATGTCCTCTTACCTTGGTGGACTTGTTATGCTCCCCTTTGACCTAGTTTTTGCTGGCAAGAGACACTAAAATTATGCTTTGGTTTTTTCATTGATGGCAACCCTAGTCAGTAATAGGATCCGCATGACACCATTTTCTCACACTGGTAGGCAGGTTGAGGATAGTCAGGAAGAACAGAGCATTCAACAATTTGGTGTTCAACAATTCACGTGCAGATTTCCAGTTGTTATTTTGAGTTGTGGATCTCATGGAAGGTGCATCAATGTATTTCTTGTGTTATCTAGAAATATTAGTGCCTCGTACCAAGTCATGTGCAAATTTGGAGATCCGGTTGATACTTTTTTGTTTATCAGTATTTTGGGGCTAACTTAGTTGATATAATGTGGTGTGGATATTCAAGAATTGTTTGTTTGAATAATTTTGTGTTTGTTCATTATGTTTTGGGTCTGAGCTAAGTTGTGGACAACCATTGTGGATGTGCATTAGATAATTCTTAAGATTTGAGCCGACAGTTGCTAATATTTTTTAAGTTTTATTAAAGCTGACTTATTGCGATTAAATTGTTAGTTGTGGATATATATGTATGATCTATTATATCATTTTGATGTGTATGTGTTGTGTGTCGATGTGTATTACGAATATCAGAAGAGTGTTAGAGAGATTTTATGTACAGTTTCACTTGTGCATAAAGATTTTGTTGTGTGAGTCAAAGCAAAATTTCAGTATCAATCGGAAGGATAGAAGATCGACAACTGAGTCTAACCGGAACTGTAATCAAGCATTTGTAGATGTTATTCTTTCAGTTCATTCTCTTGGATCTAATCCAAATCTTTTTAAGGCAGTGTGCCTTCCTATTTTGAGCAGTGAACTCTAGGCAGTGACCCTGAATGCAAGTGCATTCCCATATTGTAAACTTCTTTTTTAGTATATTTAGATTATATTTTAGATTGGCCATCCACCATAGTTTTTCCCCTAACAGGGTTTCCACATAAAAATCCTTGTGTTATGGTGTTATGGCTTTCTATTTCTACAGATTTATTTTGGTTGAATGCTTAAAGTGGGTTAATGATCAGAATAATAAAGTTATTTTTTGCAGAACACTGATTCACCCCCCCTCTCAGTGTTGCTTGTTTCCAACAATTGGTATCAGAGCTAGTTCCTCGAAAGAAGTCTAACAGCTTGGGGAGATCTTGAAAAGTATTTTCAATGGATACAATCAGTCTTCAACAATAACTTATGGTGGGCCTGGATGATCTTGACCAATCAAATTCTGAGAACCAAGAACTGCAGGAAAAGTCTTGAGAATGCAAAAAAATGCATCCAGTCATTGAAAGACAAAATCAATGAATCAAGGGAGAAAAGAAAGGAATTATGTGATCAGCTTAAGCAGAAGAACAAAAGCATGGAAGATGAACAACTCAGTCATTCCTTGAAGGAGAAAACAGAAGAGTGTGAATTTTTTTCCAAAGAAAATGCTTCCCTAAAGCTTGAGATGGAATCCATCATGATGAAAATGACCAAGGAAATTGAAAATAGAAAGAAGAATGAAGAAAATCTTGCTCAATCCTTGAAAGAAAAATCTGAACAATGCAGCCGATTGGACAATGAATTGGAACAATCTAAAAACAATGAGAAAATGCTTGAAAAATAGCTTGATGATCTCAAAGATGAACTTACTACTGCAAATAAGTACAAGGATAAATTCAAAGCCAGTTCAGCCAAACTTGATGAACTAATTAAAGGTCAGAGGACTGATGGTGACAGGTGAGGTCTTGGATATGAAGAAGGAGAAAGTTCTGGATTTGGACAAAAGAAATCCGGACTAGGGAGATTCAGGCAAGGAAATTAGGTGAATGTAGCTAGAAGGAATCTGGTAAGACAACCAAATGCTCAAAGATTCAATGGTTATTGTTTTGCTTGCAATAAATTTGGCCATATGGCTTCTCAATGTAGAAGCAGGATGAACACAGGTGGACCATCATTCTCAGGTCAGTTCTTTAATTGCTATAAGTATGGTCACAAGTCAAGTGAATGTAGAGTTGTGATGAATAACTTTGATGCAGGAGCATCCCTGGCTCTTGGCAATCTTGCATCAACCAAAAATGTTTTCCTTTCATTTTTGTTCTTGTTTGTTCTTTCTCAGTTCATGTTGGTGGATTCATCATGTTTTGTCACCAGACCCTGTGGATCTTTGTGTACATTGTCTACATGTTCATTTTCCTTGTCCCTAGATTTGGGCATGATTGGATCTTTTTCCAGCAAGTTATCACTTCCAGAATTCTTAGCAGTTTCTTGAACTGACACCGAAATAATTTCAAACTTTTCGACCAGTTTGATCGTCGCGGATCATCCCTGTGACTTGTGGATCTTAATGGTGTGATTTTAAATGTTCCTAGGAGTGTCCCCGACCTTCCTTATAGGTCCACGCTTCATCTTACACACCAAATGGAGATGGAGAGTAATTCAAATTTTAGGCCGACCTATTCATGTGCACGTTACATTTTCTTTCCTTGGAGAATGTGATGATCTTTGGGCTGACGCAAATGTTTCTAGAGTTTTGGATATGCTATAAATCTTGTAATCGATCATTAGAATAGGTAGTGGAGTTAATAGTTGATTGATAAGATTGAAATAGATTCACTTGTAATATTCAGCTCACATACATGAGCATGTTAGAATATTGAGCATGTTTTATCAGGCCAGTGAGCCGAATTTGTAAGCCCGGATGTTGTCGACTGAATGTAACTGGGAATTTTGTTAATGAGAATATTTATATCTGCATTTTCCTCCATAATTTTTGTTTCTTTTGTTGTGTTACTCTTGTTGCATAGTCCAGATTGTTCTCTTTGAGGACCCTCCTACAGTGGTTGTGCTAGATTGGTATCAGAGCGAGATTCGTTCCTTGTGAGATCGTCAGAGTTTGCGAAGTCCTATTGAAGATTTTTTGTGGGGTTGCGAATTGAGGATTCAACCTGCAACGACAGAGGACTTGTGTAAAGATGGTGGGAAGAAGAAATGTTAGAGGAAATGGAGTTCGTGGAAATGCAGATCCAGCTGTGATGGAGATGTTAAGAGGAATTGTTGCCAGATTAGATGCAGTTGAAATGGCCTAGAGGAGAGGTTGACCAGTTGATGATGTGAGTGATGAAGAAGTAGAAGTACAGGAAGAAAGAGGAAGAGATGAGAAACCTAGCCTTGATCAGGGAGAAGAGAGGTTCATAAGAGCCCTAACTAAAGTAAATACAAGACCACATTTCAATCCACTGGATTATAATGGTAAGTTGGATTCAGATGTATTATTCGATTGGATTATAGAGATGGAAAAGTATTTTGAATTTGAAGGTACCTCTGAAGATAAGAAAGTGAAGTTTTCTTGTACAAAGTTGAAAGGACATGCATCCCTTTGGTGGGAAAATTTGCAGACGGATAGGCAAAGAAGAGGAAAAGAAAAGATAAAATCATGGGCTCGGATGGTGAATAAGTTGTAGTCAAATTTTATGCCTGCAGATTATCAGATTAGTTTTTTCAAGAAGTTGCAAAATTTGAAGCACAAAGAATCTAGTGTGACAGAGTATACTGAGGAGTTCTATAAGTTGAATATCAGATCTGGACATTCGGAGGATGAGATTGAGCAAGTATCCAAATATTTGAATGGTTTTAGATTGTCTATACAGGATGAAATCAGTTTGATCAAGTAGCAGAATGTGGAGGAGGCATATCAATGTGCACTCAAAAGCAGAGGAGAAGTTGAATAAAAGACATGAGCAGAGACAAAGAGGAAGAGGTGGAAGATTTCGAAGAGGAAGGACTTTTACTGGAGGAGGAAGAGGATCTTTTCCATATCATAATAAGGATAAGGAGGTCAATAAGAATGAAAATTCATACCAGAGAGGTGATGGAAAATCTTACAGAAGAGGAGGGTATGGTGGTTACCGAAATGAAGGTTATAGAAGAGATGATAGAGGACATGAGAAAAGAGTGTTCAAAGGAACTTGTTATAAATGTGGTGGAGAAGGACATAGAGCATTTGAATGTAATCAGAGAGAGACAAGCAGGAAGACAGAGAACCATAGAAGAACAACCTTTGTTGAGGAGGATCATGTTGGATCACCTAATAAACCAGAAGATGGAGAAGTATTGGTGAATAGAAGAGTATTGTGTCAAAGTGAGTTGGAGAAAGAACCATTGCAGAGGAAGAATTTGTTTCGGACTAGATGCAAGGTGAATGGTAAATGTTGCAAGGTGATTGTTGACAGTGGAGGTTCTGAGAACCTGGTTTCTGAAGAGATGGTGACTAAATTGAAGTTGGAAAGGTTGAAGCACCTGAAGCCCTATCAAATCGCTTGGATTTAGGATGAGCACAAGGTACTAGTAAGTGAACAATGTTTGGTGAAATTGAAGATAGTAAATTACCATGATGAAGTTTTGTGTGATATCATGCCTATGGATATATGTCATGTTTTGTTGGGAAGACCTAGGTAGTATGATAGACAGGCTATTCATGATGGAAAGAAGAATATATACACCATTGTTGCTAATGGGATGAAGCATATTTTGTTTCCCTTGGAAGATGTTCCTACAGTTGAAGTTTGTATGAATTCTAGGGTTTGTCTGGTTGATGGAAGGAGATTCCTTGATGGATTGAGACATGAGAATGTATGTTATGCCTTGATGCCTAAGAAGGTTGAAGACTTGAAGCATGCAGAAGAACACCTAGAAGAGATAAAGGAGATACTGATAGAGTATGAGGAGATCATTTCAGATAATGTACCTGATGGATTACCACCTATGAGGAGTATTAGTCATTGTATGGATCTGATTCCTAGAGCTAGTTTGCCTAATAAAGCAGCACACCCGATGACACCAACAAAGAATGAGGAGTTGAATAGACAAGTGCAAGAATTGTTGAGAAAGGGTTTGATCAGGGAAAGCTTAAGTCCATGTGCAGTACCTGTTGTGCTAGCACCTAAGAAGGATGGAGAATGGAGGATGTGTATAGATTCTAGAGCCATAAACAAGATCACAGTGAAGTATAGATTTCCTTTGCCCCATATGGATGACATTATGGATTGTTTGAGTGGATCTAAGTACTTTACAAAGATAGATTTGAAGAGTGGATATCATCATATCAGAATCAAAGAAGGAGATGAGTGGAAAACAACATTCAAGACAAATGAACGATTGTATGAGTGGTTGGTGATTCCTTTTGGATTGACAAATGCACCGAGTACATTCATGAGGTTGATGAATGAGGTATTGAAGAAATTCTTGGGTAAGTTTTTGATTGTGTATTTGAATGACATCTTGATTTTTAGTAAGAGTAGAGAACATTTTTTGCATATTAGACAAGTTTTGCAGAGGTTGAGAGAAGAGAAATTGTTGATAAACATCAAGAAGTGTAGTTTCATGATGGCGGAATTGATATATCTCAGATTTGTGATATCTATGGATGGATTGAAGATGGACCCAGAGAAGGTGAGATCTATTGTTGAGTGGCCTATGCTAGATAGCATTGGGGAGGTAAGATCATTTCATGGATTGGCTAGTTTCTAATGAAAGTTCATTAGGAATTTTAGTTCTATTTGCAGTCCTATGACAGAAACAATGAGAGGAGATAGGAAGGATTTTCGATGGACATCTGGAGCAAACCGAAGTTTTGAGTTGTTGAAGCAGAAGGTGACTAAGTAGCCTGTGTTGGCTTTACCAGATTTCAGTAAGGTATTTCAAGTGGACTATGATGCAAGTGGGAATGCAATTGGAGCAGTATTGAATCAAAAAGGAAGACCTATAGCTTATTTCAGTGATAAGTTGAATGATGATAGAAGAAGATATTCATTGTATGATCAAGAATTTTATGCTATAGTTCAAGCCTTGAAGAAGTGGAGACATTATTTTTTTCCTAAGGAGTTTGTTTTGCACACAAATCATCAAGCATTGCAATATTTGAATAGTCAAGGTAAGTTGAATCGGAGACACATGAGATGGGTAGAATTCTTGCAGAGTTATACTTTTGTTTTGAAGCATAGAAGTGGAAAGTCAAATAGAGTTGTTGATGCTTTGAGTAGGAGAAGGAATTTACTGACAGAGATGAGAGTGGAAGTATTAGGCTTTGAAGAATTGAAGAACTTGTATGAGGAAGACCCGGATTTTGCAAAACCTTGGAGGGCTTGTAAGGAACCTATTTTTGAGGATAGAAGCCAGTGGTTGGATTATTTCATTCAGGAGGATATGTTGTTCAGAGGTAATCAGTTGTGTATACCCCAGAGTTCAATGTAGATAACTTGGTGAGGGAGAAACATAGTGGAGGATTTTCAGGACACTTTAGAGTTGATAAGAAAGTGGCATTGGTGAGCAAGAATTACTTTTGGCCGCAGATTCATAAGGATGTTAGGAGATTTGTGCAAAATTGCATAGTTTGTCAAGTTGCAAAAGGGAGTAGTCAGAATGTTGGATTGTATAAGCCTTTGATAGTTCCAAAGAGACCTTGGGAGGATATCAGTATGGATTTCATACTTGGTTTGCCAAAGACACAAAGAGGTAATGATTCTGTATTTTTAGTGGTAGATAGATTTTCTAAGATGGTACATTTCATGCCTTGTAAGAAGACAAAAGATGCAGTACATGTAGTAGACTTGTTTTTCAGAGAATTGGTTAGATTGCATGGATTACCTAGAAGTATTGTTTCAAACAGAGATGTAAAATTTGTTGGTTAGTTTTTGAGGACACTTTGGAAGAAGTTCAAGACAAATTTGAAGTTCAGTTCTACTTTTCACCCACAAACTGATGGACAGACAAAGGTATTAAATAGGATTCTAGGGAATTTACTGAGATGTTTGGTTGGAGAGAAAATTGGAAGTTGGGATTTAGCCCTTGCACAAGCAGATTTTTCTTACAATAATTCAGTGAACGGGATTACAGGAAAGACACCTTTTGAGATTGTTATTGGAGTTAATCCTAGAGGTATATTAGAGTTGAGAGACTTTAGTATGGAAGACAAGAGGAGTGCAGAAGCAGAAGAATTTTTAGAACACATGAAAAAATTCCATATTCAAGAGAAACAACAATTGGAAGACATGAACCAGAAGTATAAGGAGAAAGCAAATGAAAAGAGGAGACATAAGGAATTTGAAGTTGGAGATGAAGTGATGGTATATTTGAGAAAGGAGAGATTTCCAATTGGCACATACAATAAGTTGAAGATGAGGAAGTTTGGACCTTGTAAGATTTTGAAGAAGTTTGATTCAGGAAATGCATATGAAGTGGATTTACCGGAAGGTATGGGTATATCACCTATATTCAAAATTGCAGATCTATATATGTATCATGAAGCAAAATTTAGTGAAGACAGTAAAGAAAAATTGGAGAGTCAATTTCCTAAGCAATAGTTAGATGAGATTGAAGAGATTTTGGAAGTCAGAGATGGGAGGAAGACTCGTGGGAGACAGTACAAAGAATATCTTGTGAAGTGGAAAGGTAGACCAGCTGAGGATTCTTCTTGGATTTCTCAGGTTGAGGTAGACTGTTTTGGTTTTCCTTTGGCCCCAGAAAAGTAAGGGACTCACTTTTCAATAACCCCGGATGTCTGATGCAGGAGCATCCCTAGTTCTTGGCAATCTTGCATCAACCAAAAATATTTTCCTTTTAGTTTTGTTCTTTCATTCTCTTTCTCAGTTCATCCTGGTGGTTTCATCATGTTTTCTCACCAGACCTTGTGGATCTTTGTGTACATCGTCTACATGTTCATTTTCCTTGTCCCTAGATTTGGGCATGATTGGATCTTTTTCTGAAAAGTTATCGCTTCTAAAATTCATGGCAGTTTCTTGAACCGGCACCAGAATAATTTCAAACTTTTCAGCTAGTTCAATCGTCGCGGATTGTCCCCGTGACTCTTGGATCTTAACAGTGTGATTTGAAATATTCCTGGGAGTGTCCCCGACCTTCCTTATAGGTCCATGCTTCGTCTTACACACTTGATGGAGAGTAATTCAAATTTAAGGCTGACCTATTCATGTGCATGTTACATTTTCTTTCCTTGGAGAATGTGATGATCTTTGGGCCGACGTAGATGTTTCTAGAGTTGTGGATATGCTATAAAGCTTGTAATTGATCATTATAATAGGCAGTGGAGTTAATATTTCATTGAGTAGATTGAAATAGATTCACTTGTAATATTCATCTTGCATACAGGAGCATGTTAGAATATTGAGCATGTTATATCAGGCCAGTGAGCTGAATTTGTAAGCTCGGATGTTGCCGGCCAAATGTAACTGGGAATTTTTTTAATGAGAATATTTATATCTGCATTTTACTCCATAATTTTTGTTGCTTTCATTTTGTTACTCTTGTTGCACGGTCCAGATTGTTCTCTTTGAGGACCCTCCTACCGTGGCTACGCTAAAATTTCATAGAGATATCAGATGTTATGCATGCAATAGACTTGGGCATATTGCTAACCAATGTAGATCAAGGAAAAATCAGTGGAATAGTTGGTCTGAATAGAGAAATGTTGTGTGTTACAACTGCAACAAATTCGGCCATATTGCTAGATTTTGTTGGAATAAAATAGGTCCTACAAAACAGAATACACAGCAGGATGTCAAAGGAAAAGGGAAAGTCACTACAAATGTGATCAGGAGGAAAATGCAGAAGAAATGGGTGAAAAAGAATCCCTCTATCGAAGGAAGTGTGCCAGCACCAGAATCTGCTTCTAGTAATTCCTCCAGGAATTAGTTTTAGGCCTTTGGCCTAGGGGGAGCTATCAGAAAAATCCTTTAACCCCCTTGCAGGCAATTGATACTGGAATGTGGACCAGTCCAGTAGGTGGATCAATGCTTTTCAGATGTTGTTTAACACAATTGGAGGCAGTATTGTAGAGTTTTGGAGATCCGCAGAAGAATTGTCTGTCTCATTGCATGAAAATAGAGTAACTGGATGAACTAGGATAAAAGCATTTATTGCGACAAAAGGGTTAGGTGTGTGGATGATAAAAGAACATTTTTATCCTTCATTTGTCACTTTTCATTTTGAAGAGAAGAAATTTGAAGAGCCCTAGAGTGAACTTTGTTGAATTATGGAGAGATTCAAAGCATGAAGGAGAATCTGCAATCAAACTCCGACCCGATGAAAAGGTATTTATCAAAAAACCAGTAAATTTGTGAATTTACAAGAATGGCCACTCCTCTAGTAGTCGAAGTCAAGGATAGACCCCATCCTAAATTCAAATGGCATCCCTATAAATCTATTGAGACCGAGCCCCTCGGTGCGTTTTCATCTGTTTCGTATAGAGTTTTGCACACCGAGCATATTAGGGCTTATATTCATGCTAACATTGAAGAGTTAGGCACCTCTCAAATAATGAATTTGTATTCAAGCCATATACTTGGAGGAGACTTCACTATCAAACCGGAATACCAAACCCTAGAGGAGAAGTTCATGCAATTTGCAAAATTTCCAATATTTGAGGAAAATGAATGGGTTAGATACATTTTGAGCCATGTTCATGCCGAGTTCATGTGGTTAAATATACCCTTCAAGATCACAAAAGAGGCTATATGTGTCGTCATGGGTCTGAATTCCACCGGTAGACTCCCAATCTTGAAATCCATGAAGAATGAGAAGGTTACAGAGGCAACAAGTGCACAATGGGATAGAAGGGAAATGACAATAGAAGATATTGCTGAAGTGGATATAAAATTTGCATCAATGGTCATTGGCTACAAGATATACCATTCTAGTCAGGATAATTTTGTATCCGGTACAGCCATCTATGCAACTTATGAAATGGTAAAGCAAAATGCAAAATATGACTTGTGCGAGCTGCTCAAAAGTCAGTTGATGGAGAATCTAAGTAAAATCAAGAAAGATAAGAAGAATAATTTCAAATATGGTAATATACTATTGTGTTTATTTTTCTATTTCATGGATGAGGTTCTGGGTGTTGGAAAAGTACATTGGAAAAATGATGCACCTGTAGTTGTTCAGATAAGGAACATGTTGTTTGGAATTGGTGATCGTCGGGTTAGGAATACTACCCTCTGGGGATACTTCAAAAATTTCCAGAATATGATGCATGTCAAGGAAATAATTCCCACTTCAATTGTGGAACAGTACAAAGATACTATCTGCTTCATGGTGGACATTGATCAATGTCATATGGAAGTTGTTGATCCCAGAATAATATGGATCATGCCTATGGGATATGAAGTAGAGGAGAACATCTTGAAGATGTATGCGGAACACTTGTTGAGTTCACCTTTGGATCAGGGTGAAGAAATGTTTGGAAATTATGCAGAGAAAAGTATGCAAGTTCATGTGGAACTGAAAAAACCGGTGATAGCCAGGAGAGTAAGGAAAGAGGTAGAAGTTTTTGCAGAAAGTATGGGCATACCTGTAGAGAAATTGAAAGAAGTGAGAAGGAAGAGAGAAGAGGTTGAAGCAGAGAAAGCAAAAACAGAGTCTGCTAGTCTAGGAGCATCTTCTTCCTGCACTAGATCTACCAGGAGTTCCCCATCCTTATCCACTCTCGTAGCCAAGCTAGCTCAAGACAAGCCTTCCAGTAAAAGGAAGAATAAAAGCACAAGAACATATGAACCAGTTTCAGAAGATGAGGAAATAGAATCAGAAGAATTCTTGACAGAAATGAAAGCTATCAGAACTCATGCCATCAAGTTAAACAAGAGAAAATCTTCCAGCAAAGAAGGAAAAAGTTGATAAACTTGGTATGTCAGTTGAGGAAGTTGAGAATGCAGTTATCAATGACGGTAATCTTAAGCCCCTCTGTGAATTGTATGAACTTTTGATAAATCAGGTCAAATAATTCTTGAAGAAGCCACAATAAAACATATGAACATTTTCAATAAAGTTCTTGTTGAGATTATGTCTGGCTTACCAAAGAGTCTGTATGATATTTTGGAGTCGAGAAGATTAAGTGCCAGAACTGAAGAAGAGAATCTGGGGAAGAGAATTCTTGCAGATTTATGTCTAGAAATATCAATTGAGGAGATGAATTCACTCCTTGAAAAGGATAAAAAGGAATTTAAGAGCAAGACAAGGGTGAATAAACTCATGATTGGTGAAACTGATGTTGTTGTTGGTGAAACCAAGGATATTCTGGAAGAGTTTCTGTCAAAGAATAAGATTAATGTTGAGGAAATGAATACTGAAAATGTTTCAAAAAATGAGGAAGTGAATGCAGATGCTGAGGATTTTTAGATTCCTCCTAATGTGGAAAATACAGAGACACCTATGGAAACTGAAGCTCCTAAGGTGGTATTAGCTGAGGAGAAGGAGGTGCAAAATGAAGAGGTTGAAGTGCCTAAAAGCAATCTAGAAATAGTCTCTGAAGAACCTAAGGTTGAAGAAGAAAAAGTTAAGGAAATCAGAGTGGAGGAAAGAGACACTGCCAAGGCAGTGAAGATATCTCTGATGGAGCACCAAGAATATTTTGATCCTGAATTGGATGAAAGCTCAATCAATCTATCCACTTTGTCCCCAATTCAGATGATGAAGGTTGCATCAATTGCTCAAGCTAAGGCCAATGAGAAGATTTTGAAGTCTCACATAGAGGATAGTGAATTACTAAGCCTTGCATCTGGAGTTCTATAGAAATGAATGCCTACTCATGTGAAGGATCCGTCTGGTTCCTCTTCCGGTGAGCTAAAGAAGCTCATAAATGTTGTAAGTATTGAATTTGAGTTTCTTGAGAAATCTACTGAGGATAAAGTGCAAATAGAGTTTAATTATAAAAGACTTAGTTGGTTGAAGGAAGTGATTGCAAAGGATAAGAATTTGTTAGCCACCTGCATGAAGAACATTCAAGGTTATATATCTGAAGCTGGAAAGGCCTATAATTCTTGATTGGTTTTGTCCAAGTTTACTAAAGGTAATGAGAAAAAGGTGAAGGATCTTGAAAATCAATTGGTTATAATTTTTGATACTTTTGATCCATTAGCTGGTGATGTTGCTCAGCAAGAAGGTCAAGTAACATCTCTACTTGACAAAATAAGATGCTTGAAGAATGAAAATGATAGGATTGTTGGGAGAGTAAGTGAACTCAGAGGACTAATTAGTCTGAAGATTGAGATATTGGTGAGTGATTTGAAGGAAGCGAAAGTTGTTGTGGCAGTTAGTGACCCAGAGAATCTTGAATCTGCAAAAGCTCAATCTTATTTAATGTGTGGTCACATAATAGTTTTGGAGAGTCTCAAAAAGGTTTGTGACGACAATTTAAGAGTGTTGAAGCAAGATTTTGCAGATATTTTCAGACTTTTGTAAGTTACAAGTTCATGCCTATACAGTTTTGGAATTTTTTTTCGGTTTCCCTAGTTTTTCCATTGATGTCAAAGGGGGAGAAGTGTACAATGAAAAATATGTATTCATCATAGGGGGAGTTGCTTTTCTGAGCCAAGATTGAAGTTTCTTTTTGAAGTTTTGAAGTGGCAATGTAATTCATGTTGGTTTTGATTCGACACTTAGTCATTTTTCACTAATTGTTGCCATCAATGCCAAAGGGGGAGATTGTTGGCAAGAGACACTACAATTATGCTTTGGTGTTGTCATTGATGGAAACCCTAGTCGGTAATAGGATCCGCATGACACCATTTTCTCACACCGACAGGAAGGTTGAGGACAGTCAGGAAGAACAGAGCATCCGACAGTTTGGTGTTCAACAATTCACGTGTAGATTTCCAGTTGTTATTTTGAGTTGTGGATATCACGGAAGGTGCATCAACTTATTTCTTGTATTATCCAGAAATATTAGTGCCTCGTACCAAGTCATGTGCAAATTTTGAGATTCGGTTGATACTTTTTTGTTTATTAGTATTTTGGGGCTGACTCAGTTGATATAATGTGGTGTGGATATTCAAGAATTGTTTATTCAAATATTTTTGTGTTTGTTCATTATGTTTTGGGTCTGAGCTAAGTTGTGGACGACCGTTGTGAATGTGCATTAGATAATTCTTAAGATTTGAGCCAACGGTTGCTAATATTTTTTAAGTTTTAAATTGAAGTTGACTTATTGTGATTAAATTGTTAGTTGTAGATATATATGTATGATCTATTATATCATTTTGATGTGTATGCATTGTGTGTCGATGCGTATTATGAATATCAGAAGAGTGTTAGAGCGATTTTATGCATAGTTTCACTTGCGCATAAAGATTTTGTTGTGTAAGTCATAGCAGAGCAGAGCAAAAGTTCAATATTAGTCAGAAGGACAGAAGATCGACAACTGAGCCTAACCGAAACTGTAATCAAGCATTTGTAGATGCTATTCTTTCAGTTCATTCTCTTGGATCTAATCCAAATCTCCGTAAGCAAGTGTGCCTTCCTATTTTGAGCAGTGAGATCTAGGAAGTGAGCCTGAATGCAAGTGCATTCCCATATTGTAAACTTATTTTTGAGTATATTTAGATTATATTGTGGATTGGCCATCCACCGTGGTTTTTCCCCTAACAAAGTTTCCACGTAAAAATCCTTGTGTTATGGTGTTATGGTTATTTTCTTTCTGTTTCTGCATATTTCTTTTGTTTGAATGCTTAAAGTGGGTTAATGATCAAAATAATAAGGTTAATTTTTGCAGAACATTGATTCACCCCCCCTCTCAGTATTGCTTGTTTCCAATAGTGTTTCCTTCTGGTTTCTCTTTTTCTGGGCTTGTGTTGGCATTTTGTAAGGTTTCCTTTGCTGCTCTTCTTGTCTTGGAGGATGCTTTTTTTAGGTTCCCCTTCCGAAGTATGATGATGTTGAGGTTTGTTGGGGAAATTCTTTTTTTCTGGTTTTGGGTGTTGCCTTTGGAGGTTTTTTTGAAGGTTTTGGTGTGTGTGCTCTCTTTGTTGAGGGTTGAATTGATCTTTAAGCTTGGTTTCTTGTATCCATCTCTTCTAATGCCTAAGGTTGTTGCGAGTTCTTGTCCTAATGGAGTGATTTCTTTCAATTGGATTCTTCAAATGGTTTCTTCTCTAAAGGTGAAGTTTTCTCTTGTTGAAGTAGAGCCCGCTCCTTTTGAGGTGGAGTTTTTTCTTGTAGGTCCAGTGGGAAGTCCTCTTCTCCTTTGATTTCTCCTTTTGAGGTGGAGCTGGTTCCTTCTAAGGTGGAGCTGGTACGAGCAAAAGTTGGGTTCTTTGGTGGTTTGAGCTCTTGCATCTTCCTCTCCTATAGAGGGGGGCCCTATCCTATGGAGGTGGAGTGTGGGATGGTTTTTTAGATTGGATGGAGTTGCAAGAAGGTTGTTGCTTTTCAGTCTATTTTTTTGGGTTTGAGGTCCCAACCAAAACCTGATGATGGCTCTCTTTTGGGTTCATGGTCCCTAAAAAACCTAGTTAAGGGTTTAAGGTCCCTTCAAAACCTTTGGGTTTAAGGTCCCAGGAAAAACTTGTTTGTTTTTGGTTGTGGGATTTAGGCCCCTGCTTGTTGATGGGCTACGGTTGGGTTTACTGATTATTTTTCTTGCAGCATCTTTTCCTTGTATTGGGTTTTAGGTTCCATCAAAACCTTCTTGTAATGGGTTTTGGGTCCTATCAAAACCTACTTTTCCTCATCAAAAACAAGAGACACTTAGTCAAGCAATCTAAAATTAATGTAAGGTTGATCTAAATTCATCGTAGGAATCTAAAATGAGTTCTTTGATTTTAGAAGATATGATTAATAAGTGAAGGAAATTAAATGATTTTTTGTGGATTCAATTGATTGTTATGGTAGTCTTGGTCTTTTATAGAACTCATTAGATATTAGCATTGATATTATTACATATAAGTACAATTATCTTATACTAATATTACTAGTCTTAGATCTTAGATAAAAAAATTGTTATCAATGTTATATTTCAAATATTATTATATAAAAAATGTTGTGATAGGATTGAGCATCTCTTATACTTTTACACTAATGAATTGGCCATTTTGTGATGTGATTTCAATGCAATTATTTATGAATATGAAAATCTTGACGATGATAATCAAACTTATTAAACTAAAACTAACTTTTAGGATGTTGTGAATAATTGTTATTTGATGAATGCTCAACCTAAAAATGGGAGATCTAATTGGTCTTATAGAAGACTGAGACTTTATAAATTACAAAGAGACTAGATCATTTTATTTTGTCTTGTTGATGGTTAAATATGGATCTAAATTTTGAAGGTCTTATTCATTTGGCAAGGGGATCTAGCAATATTCTAATTTATTTATGTCTTTATGAAGATTATCCTCCTATAAATTCACATTTCAAGTTGGAATTAATGTGGTAGAGAGATACTAATTTTGTTAAATAAATTAGAGGGTGGTGGTTTTTGGCTTCAAAAGTTGGTGGGAACAAAATGTATAAGCTATAAAAAACTTGATTATGTCAAAAAGCCACACTAGAGATTGGAATAAGCATTCCTTCACAAATAGTTTTAAGAAAAATTTTAGAATTGAGTATTTCTTATCAATTCTTAGTGATAATATAATCAAGTTTGGGATGAATCAAGATAATTTTTGGGGGGATAAATTCCTTTTAGTTGACCTAAATGAAATTTAGTCTATAGTAGAGATTTCTTGAGATAGAAGTCAATAGAAATTATTAGGCTAGCTGATGGAAATCATAGCTCAAAGTTTTTCATACTTCATCCATGGCTAGAAGATCCTATAAAATATTATTTTCTAATAATTATGTGGAGGCATTGACATTGGATATTAAAGTTTCCATTAAAATGGAGGATGCCATTTTTTTTTAGGAATTTATTGTGGGTGGGGAAGCTATTGAGCCTCCTAATTCTTTAGATTTACTAGATTCCATATCATCATTAGTATTTTTTTTTTAATAAAATTCTAATGGATTCTTTCTCATTTGAAAAAATTAAAGTCATTTTATTTTCTATTAATAATACAAAAACTCTTGATAGATAAACATTTTTTTGGCATTTTTCTTAAAAAAAAAGATTTTTGAAGAATCGATGAGCATTAAGATGACACATTTAGAAAAAAGTATGATGATGATGATTCTCCTACATCTATTTTCTAATTCATAAGCTTCCTTACAAACTATATGCACATACCCATATTTTGTATTTGCACTTTGGAATCTTGCTTATGTCTTATTTTTTATTCTTCCAATATCTTATTTAATAATTTTCCTTCCTCCACTTGAAAGGATTTTTTCTTCCTTGTTACTTGTCATGTTTTCACTTATTCTTGTTTAAAACTCTCATTGATTATTTTTATTCCATTGAATGCATTATTCTTATGTTTTTCTCAATTTCCCTTATTATTTGAATCATTATGCTTGTCCTTAATATGATCTTTATTTTCTTTGAATCCCCATGATTATCCACCTATGCTTTTATCTTCAATACCTTATGATCATCATCACATGATTATGATATATTTAATTTTTCTTACACATTTTTATATCTTTCTTAAATAAATTTTAGTGGACTTGTCTTATACCTAGATGGATCACATGCTTATTATTTACATCTTATATTTCCATATTGTGCTCTAATTTTATATGACACTATGACATAATTTATGTACACCATGCTTTCCTCATATCATTTTATAGCTTATATGCTTGATTTTGCACCTAGATTTATGATGCAAGAGAGTCTCCCAACTATCAACACACTTAAACCACACAAGAAATAATTCCATAATTAAATTTAACAAAGCCAAAAATTTGCAACAAGTATGATTGTTTTATTGATCAAGATCTCCTGTATTACATAGCCAAATTGAAATACAATGTTTCAATCCCTTTGGACTGATGGAAAACATCACAAATCAAATTTAAAAGTCTAATACAAGTAAAAAGATCATTCACAAGTCAACCTTCTTCAATCTCCTTCTTCTTGCAACAACATTCTCCTTCTACCTGCAATCTTCTAAAAATCAATGGCACAATGAACCTACAACCTTTCAAATTCATTTGTTGTTGTATGTCACCTCCAACCTGCAACAACAATGTCTAGTAACCTCTCCTAGTAAAACCTATGCCTACTTCCACTCACCAAATTTTAGAAAGAGAAAATCAAACAAGTATTGTCAAGTCACCTCTTTCTTGTTGCCACTATCTCCTCCAATCTTGTAACTCCCTTCCCACACCCAACCTAGGAAAAGAAAATAAAATTCATAAAAAAAAATAAAAATTAAGCTCTCCAATGCATGTTCAAACCTCTCCCAGGAATAAATGTCATCAATAGTCGGCACAATGATTCTCCACTCCTCACAAATAGGAATCCATTTTGAAAAATTGCTATGCCAACATAACATGGGCATCCAATTTTTGCTTTCAGCTATTAAGGAGCATTAAATGACCTACAAAAAATTTTAACTTCCAAAACCCCATGCCCAGGTTTGCATTTTTTAATTTTCAAACATTAAATTGCACTCAACACTATCTCCCACTACATCAATTGCAACATAAATCAAACCAATTATTTAAAATCTGATTTTTGGTCTAAAATCATCAAATTATTTCTCAAAACTTTCTTCAAACTAAACCACATAAAAAAAAAAAAATCTTTTTGGTTGATGCAAGATTTCCTACAACTGTGGATGCTCCTGGATCAATTTATATCACCACTAGAGACTCATTTCTTTGCATCAACCATTATGTGCTTGCACTCATAGATGTCACAATGGGGGCATATGCCTACCCTAGTGTTCTATATATAGTTTTTTATTCATTAGGTCCACTTCACTTTTCTCGTTTTCCTATACTAGGAGAAATTTATGTATTTGTATGACTACTTCTAGCCCATGTATTTACCATATCTTTCATTTGATATGTCTTACTTTTTATCACATAATTTATTCATGGCACTAATTTAATTTAGATGATATGTGTGCTCTACACTTACCTCACATTTACATTTATTGCATTATTTTCTCCTCTTCTCTAATTTATTGCATCTAATGAATGCAAATGATTAAAGGAGGGGCACATCCTATCTCTAACACTTCTTTGTTGAGTTTGTAGATAATTACATGTTCTAATACAAAGATTCATCACTGTGTCTAAATAGATTATTATTAGACACTATGGTAGTTCCTAATATGTTGTATCACTTTCCATACAAGTGTAATGCTTCTAGCCTCACTTTCTTCTCTTTCTCACAATTTCTAATACTAAATTTAGCTTTCAATTATTTTATCTTTACTTGTGTGACAAAATCTACTTATTGAACATTTATTTTTTATAATTTAGGTTCCTAGGGAGTATGCATTTTGAAGGATGAACGCACACACACACACAGAAACTAAGATCCACTAAGGTCCATTACATTACATAGAAGCTAGAATATCTTTTTTGTCCAAATATTTACTTTGCATGTGTGTTTTTAAGTACACATTTACTTTAATAAACATGCTCATAATAGGATTCACATGCAGCTCAAAGTAAAGATAAATGCAATGGTGAAGTTTGCATACCAATCTTGATTCTCATTTATTTTTGGATTCATTTAATGTATGAATTAATATAATTCCATATAAAAAAATGGAGCACTCTTATACAAAGTTGAGCACATTCAAGTCAATTTATCACCCACTCTATTTACATTTATTCTCATAATATTGGACTTATTTTATCCGTATATATACATATTACTACAAATTAACCATTTATTAAACATATTCCTATACTCATTTCCATGCATTCGTTCCCCATCTTGATATTAACACTTTCATATCTCAAGTCAATCTTGCACCATGTGGAATTGGCCCAAAATCCAAAATTTAGATTTCTATCAAATCCCACCTATTCCATTAGGCATTATGAGCCAACATGGAAACATGTTTGAGTAATTTCTTGCTATGTTTTGATACTTAAAGAAATTTATGCACATTCATTATGATCAATTATCAAGAACTAAATAATTCTACTAACATTTTTCTTTGGAGCACTAACAAAACCTAATGTTGTATCAAATTATTTTGGGACATCTACAAGATTGAAGAACACTTTCTTCAATCTTCTACACAATTGTAAAGCTAGCCTAATTAATGAGGTTGACCTAGGACAATTTGGCCCTTTTGATCCAATGATTTCCTAAAGGTATTTTAAACATTATCGATCCTTTTGCATCTTCAAACATAATTAATTAAGGCAAATTAGACCACTAAAGCCCAAAGTCACGAGTTCAAATCTACATGTAATAGGCCAAATTTATTAAAAAATGTTAGATCAATTGTACTTAAGATTAATTATGTGGTAGATGAGAATGATCTACTAAATTCTAAAAACAACTTACTCTACATTTTATCTTTTTACTTCCAACACATAAAACAAATTATGATTTTAAATTAATTAAAAAACTATGATTAAAAGAAAAAACTATCTATCATCTACTAAAACTAACAAAATACATTTATTTTTATTAAATTCCAAATTCCAAAATTCTATTGCATAATCATCCAACTCTTAATTAAATTAATCAATTAATAAAACCTATAATCCTATTTTATTTCTCTAGAACGATGTATGGTAGATGCAATTATTGGGGAAGATGTAGACAAAATTCAAATCCTACCAATAATATTCTACTTTTTCTTTAGTGAATTACTTTTAGAACTAAAACTAGTAGATAACTTATTTATGTAAGGAGATTCAATCTTATTGTGCCTCTAAAACTAAGAATATTCTATCCAACCACTAAATTTAGTACAACAAGCGCTATTTTTATCCAAACACTCATTCCTATTTCGCCTACTTGTGTTTCGTAATTTTGGGAAAGTAAGATATGATCAACTATGTTATCTTATTACAAATATAACGTACATTTAGGCATGCTGTGTTTTTTGGAATCACATGGTTTCCCATCTATAATAGGAAAATATTTTTTCAAAGAAAAGCATGCTACACTTAATTTGGAAATGGTGGTATGGACTTTTGTTTTACATGACATGTTGATATGTCATCTACTATCTTCAATGAAGATTTTGTCAACAAAATATCTAGGTTATTATATTAGATAAAAATGATTGAGTTTAAAGGAATAAAATAAATGTTAAATTGATAGAAGGATAACTATTTTTAGTTTTGTGTGATGAGGAAGATTTTTTTAATATGTAATTTAGTTTAATTTTAGAAATTATTCTTAGATTTTTAATAGCTAGATAAAAAAAATTAAGAAGTAATTTGTGTTTAATTGGGGGTCAAAATTGTACAAGTAATAGGCTACTCAAGGGACCCATGATCTGGAACTTCTACATGACCCTAATCCTACAATGGTGGCTTTGAAATTTGTGTCTTTCATTTATAAACCTAATTTCTTATATATATCTAGACTAGGTAGTGCTTAAAATCAACTGGACTCACTATCATTTGAAGGAATATATACCTTGGCTTACTTGTAATAACTTCTTATATAGGAAAATTCATCGCCCACAATCGCCATGACAAATTCACTTCAAGGAAAATTCACCACCAGCAATTTATCGCCACGAAAAGTTTGCGATTAATTTTCCACGGCGGTGAATTGCTAGTGGTGAATTTTCCTTGAGGTGGATTTGTCATGGCGGTAATTTTCGCACAATGAATTGTTGGTGGTGAATTTTCTGTGATGAATTGTTGGGGATGAATTTGTCTAACGTCATTTTAATGTCGTTTGAACAAATTTTAAGACACTCCAAGAAGGAAAAATGCTTGTATATCTATCCTTATATATAAAAATGCTAATGTAATGTTTTATCAACTAATATGATATCCTATTGATTTCTTAATAGATAATCAATGCCCTTAATGACATAAGGTTTTGCTCTTTTATACAACACCCAACATTCAAATTTTAATATTTCATGTATTTGTTAGTGTATGATAGATACTTGGGATCAATTGAACTTGGGACCATGATAATATTTATAAGTTAATTGGTTCAGTATACCCAACTTGATTCGTTATTTACCAACCTTGTATATATATTTTTTCTATCATTCATTATCAATTCACTCATTGATCTTCTAAAATTTATTATGGTATAAAAGAAAAAGATACTTCTTGTGCCTATGCATATAGAAGTTGTTGTAATATCACACATAAGATAATATTTATTTGCGTAAAAGATAAGAGAAGTCATCCCAACCTCAAACTTGTTGTTAGGGATCCAATTTTTTTTTTGTTGGGTGACTAAAACTACTCTATATCCATTCAAATCCTATACAAATTCTTCCCGGTTACTCCAATCTATTGTTGGGCATTTAAATTTGAAGACTTCATTGCTACATTTATATCAACCATAAAAGAATTTTGTCAGATTGTGGAATAGATATAAAGAGGTGAAAGTACAATATTAATGAAATCTTGTTGATAAATACATGATATGATTAAAATTTGCACAATAAAAGAAACAATTTTTTATTTGTCTCCCTATTTTTCAAAAACCTAAATATTTTGAAGGATAAAAAGTTGTAATAAAATATAAAATAAGAAATAATTATTTTTATTATTTTTCTTTTCTAATAGTGTAACTTTTGAAATATAAAAAGTACATATTTAACATAGTTAAATTACATTAAATTATGTTGTTATTCTATCACACTTAAAAGCTTAATTTTTCACCACAAAATGAAGATTTAAAAAATTAAAGCTGTTAGTTTTGAAATTATAAAAAAATCAAATTTGTAATGTTTTGTATTATTGATGTTTCTAAAGCTCAATTCAAACTAATATCAATGTGTTGAATTAATGCGTCTAAAGCCTAATAAAGTTGCAATAATGACATATGTGACATCATCCCTATAAAGCATTGAGGATATATAAGGGTTACATTTGGAGAGATAAGGACCCTCAAAACTATAAATAATGGTTGTCAATGCTCCAAAAATCATGCTTTCTAACTCTCAAATTTTGAGAGAAAACTATAATGCTACTTGGAAAGAACAAGTCCTAACTCAACTTGAGTTTGAAGAGTTAAAGAGATTCCATTTCTAAAATTATCACTAGACCTTCACAAGTTGGTGTTGATTAAAAAATATTTGATAAGATAAAATAGGGTAAATGCAAGAAGTTGGGTTCAATCTTAGTGGAAGTGTTAGGATTGAAAAAATAAATCATAGGAATGGATAGTTGTTTAGGATTGGGCTCCCAAACCTAAATTTCTACCCATCTAAAATGCGTACCCATTTTTAATTTTTAAAATGGGTACCCATTTCATTTTAAAACAAGTACCTATTTCATTTTTCATTATATTCCCACTCCTTTTCATAATGAGTACATATTTTGAAGTAGGTACACATTTCATAAAATTTAAAATTTGAAACATGTAGTTTTTCTTTTATTTTAGGCTTGGAAACCCAAACCTTGGACTTGGAGCTACAAGTACAATGTCATAAAAATAACAAAAGAAAAACTAACTATAGCAATATGGATGATGACCTTTTTTTATAAAATTTTTAATGAAATTAATACCCATTATAGATGACAATTTCTAGTTTTCAAATATGCAACTTTTTTAATGATTGGAATTATTTTTCTATTTATTAATTAATTTCTAAGAAAAATGGTCCATAAACTTGAAATGTCAAGTATTAGTATTTTTTTAAATTAATTTTTAAAAAGAAATTCAAAAAAACTATATGTCATCAATATAGACATCATTATTTACACATTAAAAAAATAATTTAATAATTATTTTAGCTCATATTATGTTTGTCACACACCAAGAGTTTAAAAAAATAATAGTTAGGGTCAATAAAAAATTAATTTAAAAATATATATTTGGTAAAAAATATAAAAAGATATCCTCATCAAAATTCACTATGATACACATCTTTCCTCAAAAGGAATTAGAAAAATAATTCTAATTAGGTCAAATTATGCTTTTCGTACATTCTCATGTTATGGTCCTAAACAAGTGAATTTTAAAAAAGTGATTTTTTACATCCTATGTAAAATTCACTTGTATCATCTAAGTATTGGATTGCATTATATATTTGAAAACTAGAATCAAAATCTTGCATTTCATATTACTGGGCTTTCTTAAGATTCTATGTGAAAGTGCTTCAAATTTTTACTCCAAGTATGACAAACTTTCATTTTCAAGATAAACACTTCCACTTTTTTGCCAAAAAGTGAACCCAACTTCTTGCACTTAACCAACTAGTAATTTTATTTGATATTTATGATGAGGTTCAACATCACATTCAACTATAGATCATTGCAAAATAGGATTAGAATCATCTCAAGATAGTTTATGAGGCCAAAAATCACAATCAAATTCTTCAATTGAAATGTTAGTTACATTCTTTTTAAATGCAAAGTGATTAAAAAATGGGATTTTTTTACTAAGTTATAAAGATTAGGAAATGAATGCAAACACTAAGGGAAAAAGTGTTAGATAGCTCTTTCTCCTATTATATTGGGAAAACTACCTTCTTCATTCCATGTGTTTCACATGTCTCAATGTTGATAGAAAAATCTATTATTTGAGGAGTTCATAAATTTGATTCAATATGAAGAAGTAATTCATGGAGAGACTTCAAAACTAAAGACAATCAAAACCTTGAATAAAAATAAAAAGGAAAGGAACCTAAACATCAAAATGGTTCATTAGATTCATCTAAGTCAAACCAAGAAAACTCTTCTAAAAATAAAAAAGAAGTGTCATTTGTGGAAGAAAGGGACATGATCTCCTAGATTTTTGGTACAATATTGATGCACATAGTGAATCCAATTAAAGAAAATGAAAAAACCTTCTTAGAGGGTGTGTAACGGGTTTAGTGGAAAATCAGTTAAAAGTACAATTGAAGCAGTTAGGGTTAGAAATCTCAAACACCCACATGGAAAATATTGATAAAACCCACTAACTAATTAAATTGAATGCTCCTACATTAGAAAATGACCATTAACATGAAAATTAACATTCAAAATCAAAATCAAAGTAGTGCAAACCTACTATTCCATTATTAGTTGTGTTGATTTAATGTTGGATTGCTCAAACCTTAGCACCCATGATTGCAAAAGCTTGAATTGACCTAAAATATGATCAAAATGATATGATTAGATTCTCAAATGAATGCTGAAAATGACATGATTTCATTACAATGCTTCTAGGTCATTTGAGATGGAAAGAGATGGTTTCTTTTATAGATTTTCAAAAATCAGATCAAGGGTGGAGATTAGATCTTGAGATCAATGGTTCAGATCAAATTTTGAATACCAAGAGATGAAATTAATTGAGAGGTTTAGTTAATTCAAAATATCTCCTTAATTTTAGAAATTTGGTTGAGATATTTTTGAAAAAGAATATTTCTTAGAATATGCTTTTGAGAGGGAAAATTAGATTAATTAAATAATTCAAATTATTTAATTATGTGAGAAAGAGAATATTCTTTTTGAAAATGAATATTTCATGTGCAAGTGGAGGGAAGAAAATTAGTTAATTAAATAATTAAAAAATTATTTAATTATGAGATATAGAAGAAAACTATTTTTTCTAATTAAATAATTAAAAAAATATTTAATTAGGGGAGATAGAGGAAACTTAGTAAAAAGTGATGAATTAATTAAATAATTTAAAATTAATTAATTAATAGAGGAAATGATATGATTTTGAGGAAAAATGATGAAAAGTGACAAAAATGATGAGAAATGATGAGGAAGTGATGAAAATGCACGGTTAGTGATGAAAGTGAGAAAAATGATGGAATTAGTGATGAAAATGATGAAAATGCAAGAAAATACAGTGTTAGTGAATGTGTGATACATTTAGGAATTTTTCAAAACATCATGTGTAAAGGTTAATTCAATCCCTTCATTAAATGTATCAATCTTTATGATCTTATTGTTTCCAATGAATCTGTCAAGTCACGAAATGATAGAGTGATCTTGATGATAGGGATCAATTTTAAAGCTGCAAAAGAAGGTACTACTATCATTGGCCTATCCATGGAGCAATTAAAAATACAGAAAGTCAATAAATCCAAAACAAAAGAATATGTAGATGCATTTCTCAAGGCAAGTGGACACTTGTGAAATTTCCAACTAACTATCTTCATGAGGCTCTTCATTATGTGATGAGGTATGTAATACCCTAATAAATACTTCACCCTTGAAAGTCATTATAAATACATACTTCCTTACTATTTCCCCCTACTTAACCATTTAAGGCATAAGAGATTTATTATATTCTCTTTCTACCTCTTCTCTCTTGAATAATCCATGTGTGATGTCCTACCTAGAAAAGTTGATCTTTCCCTTCATTAAAGACTTATTAATCAAAAATTTAAAGTTGAGAAATATGAAATTTCCCCACCTAGACCATTGAATTAGGTCCAAATCAATGATAAAGATAAGATCTATGGGGAAAAGTTAGGCTGTAACTTATCCTCTACCTATCCCTTCCTGATATCCATCCCCCAACCTATAGTTGTTAAAATTAAAATTCTTACTACGAAACCCCTAAGATCTAAATCTAAGTTGTTTACCACCTTTTGTGGTCACCCTACATTCAATCCTAAAACTTTTCACCCTAATTCTATTGAATTCCCTACTCTTCTATGGAAAGGAGTCCTTTAACAAGCACACAAGTAAATTCCTAGTGGGAGTGAGGCACCCTAGAGTGTGCTCTATCTTCCCTAAAGTTGAACTTGAGAATGCAACATTGGAGAAAGATTAATAGAACATCATAAGCTACAAAATAAAGGATAAAATTATTTGTAGTAATTGTGAATGTGTGCCAACCAAAATCATGAACCTAGAGGATAATTCCAATCTAAAACATAAAAAAATCTAGCCCTTTTCTTGTAGACATCAAAGACCTCAAAAAGAGAATGAAGAAAATGAAGAGAAATCAAGAAGTATTGCTTTTATCCCTAGAGAATGTTATGCAGTTTAGTATAACCACCATCAAAAAATATATAGCTAACATCATCATGCTACATGATTGCATGATCAAGAGAAAAAATCAAGTCGATGATGAGGATCCAAGTAAAAGAATCTAATCCAAAAAAATCTACAATAAAAAAAAGGTTATCAATGAGGATTATGCGTTCATTTGAGAATTGTTGAGCTTTCTCAAAGAGAAATGGAATATAAGAAAAATATTAAACTTCATGTCCTCTAGTAAATTCTCTCTATTTTCAGTATGATGTAATTTTGCAATTAGGTTTAAATTCTACTTTTGGTTAAAATTGTGGTATTTTATCTTATGGAATCTTGTTTCTTGTTTATTTTATTTTTGGTTCCTACTATGCCTTTATGACTCATTTGCATAAGGTTTTGGACCCTTTCAAAAACCACCTTTACTCCTAATATATAAAAAACTAAACAACTAATTTTGGCTTCATTATCTCATCCTAAACTACTAGACACATGCCTAAAATAGAATATATTTTTGTTTACTTCCTCCAAGATTTCAATGGGATATAAAATGCATAAACATGTATTCAACAATAATTATATCATCTTCAATAGTAATTAACCATTGTAATGTCCCTTATTGAATTATTATAATTTTTCTTTTGTCTTTATAGAATTGGATATAAAAATATGTCAAATGAGCGACTCTATATCATATTTATGTTGTTCTTATATATATATGAACAAGAAGGGATATTATAACAACCATAATAACACCAATATTTATTATAAATTTTGTAATGGAATCTAGATTGAGAATTAATTCACGAAGGAGAGTTTGATAATGACAAATAACCACTTTTTCTATTTGATCACTCTAGAACCATGTGGTTAAATATGCCATATAAGTGTGGCATCAAAACAATGGCAGACTCTAATTTGATCCTTAAATTCATGCAACTGAAAATTGGGTAGATTGATGCCTTAATTTGGATCGTTGTGTCTGATTATAACCTTGAATTTATATGATTGGCTCTTGATGCTGTTTCAAATTGGGTGATTTATTCATGCATCCAATATGGTTTTTCGTGGCTCCTTGGAGCACTTGAATATGCTATAAAATGTATATATCTATAACAATCTGATCGATGATGTCTAGAATGAATTTCAATTCCTTTTATATGGCATTTGATGTGAGAAGTTGTGTCTTCTCACTGTATGTCTTCCCCAACTAATCCCACATCATCCATCTAATCGTTGCTTTTATCTTTATGTCTTTAATTATATCAACTTCTAAAATATTAATTTTCTTTAACTAATTGTTATTTCTTGATCGGGTAATTATTCTTTAGGAAACTATATACTTACTTGATGCTCCTCATGTAGTACTCATTCAAAATATCTTGTCTTTCTTTATCCCGTAATAGTCTACTTCTTGTCCATTATTTGTGATGTTATGCCTATTGTCTATGAATTCTTTTTCATTCTAGTGGGGTTTATTACACTCTCCCTTCCTTGGAAATGCTTTCCCACAAGCATTCTTAGGTCAGTAAGTTTGAGAATCTTTTATCAATAAACCCTTCCATTTGATGAGGTGTTCTTTGATGGACCTATTCCCTAACTTCTTCTCCCTAAATATGATGTCCATCCTTTTGGCTGAGACCACATGAGGCACTCCATCAGATAATCCCTTAAATACCACTTTCTTACCATCTACCTTGAACTTAAACTCCATTGTTTGAAATTTTTGTGAGTACTTACCAATCGACATCATCCATTGGATACCAAGTATAGCATTGGTATCACCCAACTCCACAATATAAAAATCATCGGTGATGATGTAGTCACCAATTGTAATTTTTAATTTTGGTACCTTTGTTGAATAAGACATTTGATAGCCATTCGTCACCATCACACTAAACCCTTCAAGTTCCATCATTTGAAGTCCTTTCTTGGCGACCAAAGATGAATAAATAAAGTTATGAGTGGCTTCACTATCAATTAATACTATCATCTTTTGTCCTTGCAATAAACCACGAATTTTAAATGAGTTGAACCTTGGAGAACTAGTCATAGTGGCAATTATACCATTCTTACTTTCCTTAGGTGGAGACTCTTTTACCTTTGGAGGTTCTTCCACCATTTCATCTTGCTCCCTGCTTAGATCCGATCTATCTTCTTCATCACTATTGGGCACCACTTTGATATAATGAATATTCTCTTTACCAAGGCATCGATGCCCTGGTGCCCACGATACTTCACAAGTAAAACAAAGTTTCTTCTTTCTCAACTCTTTCCTAGTTTCTTCATCCATTTTCTTTTTGGCCATTCCCTTGAGAAAGGTTGTTTTGTTTGATCTATTTGGAATGATAGCCCTTTAGATGGCATCTTGTTCTTTGTTGCACTAGAGTCCATATCCCTAGCCTTCTTAATTGCTTCTTGAAATGTATTAGGGTTGAGGGATTTGACCCAACCCCTTAACGGGTCCATTAGGCCATCAATAGACAACACAACCAACGATATACTTACTTGATGCTCCTCACGTAATACTCATTCGAACTATCTTGTCTTTCTTTATCCCGCAATAGTCTACTTCTCGTCCATTATTTGCGATGTTATGCCTATTGTCTATGAATTATTTTCCATTCGAGTGGGGGTTTATTACACTCTCCCCTCCTTGGAAATGCTTCCCCACAAGCATTCTTAGGTTAGTATGTTGGAGAATTTTCTCATTTTCCCATGTAGCATCTTCTATCACTGAACCCTTAAACTTGATGAGGTGTTCTTTGATGGACTTGTTCCTTAACTTCTTCTCCCTGAATATGCTCTCCATCCTTTTGGCTAAGACCACCTGAGGCGCTCCATGAAATAATCCCTTAAATACCACTTTCTTACCATCCACCTTGAACTTAAACTCCGTTGTTTGAAATTTTTGTGAGTACTTACCAATCGACATCATCCATTGGATACCAAGTATAGCATTGGTATCATCGAACTCCACAATATAAAAATTGTCGGTGATGATGTAGTCACCAATCGCAATTTTCAATTTTGGTACCTTTGTTGAATAAGACATTTGGTAGCCATCTGTCACCATCACACTAAACCCTTCAAGTTCCACTATTTGAAGTCCTTTCTTGGCGACCAAAGATGAATAAATAAAGTTATGAGTGGCTCCGATATCAATTAATACTATTACCTTTTGTCCTTGCAATACACCACAAATTTTAAATGAGTTGAACCTTGGAGAACTAGTCATAGTGGCAATTATACCATTCTTACTTTCCTTAGGTGGAGACTCTTTTACCTTTGGAGGTTCTTCCTCCATTTCATCTTGCTCACTGCTTAGATCCAATATGTCTTCTTCATCACTATTGGGCACCACTTTGATATAATGAATATTCTCTTTACCAAGGCATCAATGCCCTAGTGCCCACGATACTTTGCAAGTAAAACAAAGTTTCTTCTTTCTCAACTCTTGCCTAGTTTCTTCATGCATTTTCTTTTTTGGCCATTTCCTTGAGAAAGATTGATTTGTTTGGTCTATTTGGAATGATGATGATGTAAGAAGGTACTCCCCTCTACCAACTGACTTAAACACAAAACAATTTCTCCCAGGAAAACTCTACCCAAATTCAGCATTCAATAAAATACAGATTGCAACAAACTCTTGTTTTATTATTTTTTCTCAAATTCAAATGCATATGCAATACAAAAATGCTCTCTTGCATACAATGGCCTCTAATCACATTCAATAAAATACAATGTCAAACGCATCCCCCTACTTCTTTACTCTTTGTTGCTCCCAACACTAACCTCTATGCAATTAAATTCAAAAACCTTCTCTCTAATGCAGCCTGCATTTTCTTCAACTTGTATGGCTATCCTCATTTTTCCAGTTGTGCTTTCTTTCATTCCCAAATCCGCACATTACAACTTCATTTAAATGGATTAACTCCTCCCATCAAGCTCACCATTCAGAAACATAGCTCCTCCTCTATTTTCCACATTGCTCCTTCATTATCATCTGTTGTGGCAATTAAAGTTTTACAAAGATGGGTGCAGCAGCCCCCTTTGGTTTCTCTACGCGGTCTCCTCTGGCTCTCCCACACATGCCTATTTTGATTTCTTTCTTTTCATTTTATTGTATTCATAGCGTTTTTCTCCTGGATATGTGGTATTCTTTTAATTTGTCTCTTCGCATTCCTTCTTTTCTTTTGTTTATTCATTTATTTTAAAACTTCCTTCTCTAAACAATCTAACCTCTCATTTCCAAGTTTTCGTGTTGATTGAAAATTTTAAATAAAAGAATAAATATTATCTTCTTCAATTTTTAACACTTCATATCTAATGGTTCTATCAAATAGTCATTTAACCATATGGATAAATTGGTGAATAGATAAAATGCACAAATTATTTCTTCCAATGCAATAATTTTAAAAATCAATTCGAAGAAGACTGAATATACCAATTTGATGAAATCGGGTGTCGGCGAGCGAAAAATTGAAAGTTCTCTGATTTGCATGAAAATTTGCAAGAAGGTTTAAAATGATGTTCCATGAAATCTTGCAAAAGGGTTTTTCTCTAGACCTTCATAATTATGAGATATTAAACTAATTTTCTTTTTGGTTGACGCAGGATTGTGCTTCGCCTGGGATGCTCTTGCATCAAACACACTGGGTAGAAATATTGTAAGCGTAGACTCACAATGATGGATTTGAGTAGTTGTACTACTCTTTCAGGTTTCCACCAATCTACAGCGAACTCCATCACTGAAGAATGTGCACCAAAACTATTTCTTCCTCTTCTTCCAGCACCTCTCTGGAACACACGCCATCTTCCTCTGACAATACTGCATTCTCTTCTTTCTCCCCTTCGTGGACTCATGCCACCAAATCCCAACCTCCTCTGCCAAATATGTTCCTCACTCCTCTCTTCCTTTGTGGGTTCAAACCCACCTCTAACCAACCACCTCCCCCAAAATCCTACAACATCCTCCACAATCTCTACTAAAACATACACAACATCTACAACACACTTTGTCTTCTATCCATTTCACCTTTTACTACTACATCTGAAAATAAAATAACTTCACATAATTGATTTACCTCATCTTCGCTCGCAGTTGCAACATTGAATTTTACTGTGACATCTTCCACCTCCTCGTTAGTTGCAACATCTTGATCTTCTCCTTTCATTGCACCAACAAGCTTCATCATCTATTCTTCCTCAATCGCCAACATTTGTGCTAACAAATCATCATCTTCGCCATGCTCTATTTTTGCAACCTCTTCATATTCCATTGTTGCATCTTCATCTTCTTCATTCTTGTTTCCCACCTCTTCATCTTTAACTACTGTTGCACTAGCATCCTTTTGCTTATCCTCATCATGCTTGACCAATTTATCATGCTGCCATGCTTCCAATCATTTTATTCTCACATTAATGTCAACTATCATTTCCAAAATCTTCCTCTTCTCATATTGTATTCAGCCCTCCCATATCATGAGCCTCTTCCTCAATACTATCCCCATATCATCTCACTACTACAATCTTTTACATTCACACCATACACCCTGCCATCTACAAAACACTTTCTTTTGCAGCTTCAAGCTCTCTTGTCGCTCAAGACTTCTCCTACCTACAACAACCCTCATGAGATTTTTCTCTATTACTTTCTCACTCTTCTCTACCCGTAGGTCTTGGTTGATCCTCTCCACTCTCAGGACTACCAACTTTGATACCAAATCATGTAAGAAGGTACTCCCCTTTGTCAACTAACTTAAACACAAAACAATTTCTCATAGGAAAACGTAGCCCAAATTCAACATTCAATAAAATATAGATTGCCACAAACTCTCGTTTTATTATTTTTTCTCAAATTCAAATGCATATGCAATATAAAAATGCTCTCTTGCATACATTGGCATCTGATCACATTCAATAAAATACAATGTCAAACACAACCCCCTACTACTTTACTCTTTGTTGCTCCCAAAACTAACGTTTGTGCAATTAAATTCAAAAACCTTCTCTCCAATGCAGCCTACATTTTCTTCAACTTGTATGGTTGTTCTCATTTTGCCAGCTATGCTTTTCTTTCATTCCCAATTCTACACATCACAATCATTTCAATGGATTAACTCCCATCAAGCTCACCACTCATAAACATAGCTCCTCCTCTATTTGCCATGTTGCTCCTTCATTATCATCTATTGTGGGAATTAAAATTTTACAAAGATGGGTGCAGCAGCTCCCTTTGGTTTCCCTACGCAGTCTCCTCTAGCTCTCCCACACATGCCTATTTTGATTTCTTGCTTTTTATTTTTTTGTATTCATAGCGTTTTTCTCGTGGTTGTGTGGTATTCTTTTAATTTGTCTCTTGGCCTTTCTTCTTTTCTTTTGTTTATTCATTTATTTTAAAACTTCCTTCTCTAAACAATCTGACCTCTCATTTCCAAGTTTTGGTGTTGATTGAAAATTTTAAATAAAAGAATAAATATTATCTTCTTCAAATTTTAACACTTCATATCCAATGGTTCTATCAAATAGTCATTTAACCATATGGATAAATTGGTGAATAGATAAAATGCACAAATTCTTGATTCCAGTGCAAAAAATTTAAAAATAAATTCGAAGAAGACTGAATATACCAATTTGATGAAATCGAGTGTCGAAATATGATTTTTTTCTAGTTTAATTCACCAGAAAAAATGGCGAAGCGTTGGAACAACAACGATCAATTTTCAGGAATCTGCAATGGTCAAATTTCAGGAGAAAATCATGGAGGGAAGGGGTTTCATCACTGGAAAAGCGACAGTCACTTTTTAGGAGGGAACAAGTCTCTGCGTCGAAAAAGAGATAGTCAATCTTCAGGAGGGAATGAGTTCCAATGCTAGAAAAGCGACAACAATTTTTTAGGAGGGAATAGGAAATGGTGCAACAACGGTAACTACGTAGAAAATTCCATAACTCCATCCTCTTGAGGGCCTCGAAGATTTCAAGGATATGTTGGCCATATTCTGAAATTTGGACCCATAGGGAATGATACTTGGCAATATGCAAGGCACAGACCTACTGGAGTAAAGCATAGATTTGCAAAACCTAATTGGGTTCCGTTTAGACCTGGTTGGCATCTAGATCATAGTAAGCGGCCAGTTTTTGATATTTGCAAAGAAGATAGGGCACCAGGAGACTACAAGCAAAATCTTACAGCTAAAAGATAGTATGAAAAAGACCCAAAGTTTTTGAACAAGCTATATGAAGATAGCGAACTTGACCTCAAATCTCTTAGGGCTTTGAAGTTGCAATGGAGAGGTGAGCCCCATGGTCTGAGTCAAGGAGGGTTCCATTTGAATCACACAAGAAGTCGGTCGGTGCAAGATTCTCAAGTGTCGTCCCAATGGTTTGCACAACCCCAGGATTTCTCTGGTAGGCGCTACTCTGAGTCGGCCCCAAGAAATCAACAAAGGAAAATACAAGATGATTTTAGAAAAGAAGCTTTACAAAATTCTTGGCATTAGAGGATTCAAAAGGATGTACTGGAAAATAATACAAATAAGGAGAACTAGAAGGAAAAAGGAAAGGGACCGTTTGAGAATAAGCAGGCTCAAAAGACCATTACAAGATCGTTGCCTAGGCAAGGAAAAAAAATAAAAAATAAGGGTTCTAGGAGAAAAAAAATGAGAAATGTGACAAGAAGGAAATCTCAAAAGAAAATTTGGAGACGGAAAGAGCCTACCCATTCAAAGTAGGAGCATATCAACATGGCAGAAGAAGGGGGAGATGGCCAAAGGGGTTCCCAAGAAAATCAAAAGAGCATAGTACATATTGCTTTTCCAGAGGATCTATTGCAGCCTCAAGTTAAGGATCTCAAAGACAAAGCATTGATTTTTAAGTTTGTGAATTTGACCCCTGATTTAGATAAATTAAAGGAATTATTGGCTGAGGAATGGGAAGGGGTCCAAGCAGTTTTTTATGTAGATAAATCTATGGGGATTTTTGTTGTAATTCTTTGCAATAAAGAAAGGTGCAACGTTGTGTTTAAAGTTAAATCTTGGATTTTTGAGGGCTCAGGCCTTTGCATGCAACCATGGGTTCCGAGTTTTAAGCCCCCAAATTTTGCTTTAAGATTTGTTCCTTACTGGATTCATATGCATGCTTTATCATTGGAATACAAGGTATTGAATTTAATCGAAATCATGGCTAATCAAGTAGGAATCTTCCTCAAACATGACCATATATTTTTTCAAAACCATTCAATGCTAGTTAGGGTTTGTGTATTACTTGATATCTCAAAATATTTTCCCCAACAAATCCACCTGGCATCAAAATTTTAGAATTGGGTTCAGAATATCATTTTGGAAACCTCGGATAATGCTTGTGTAAAATGTCATATGTTAGGGCATAAGCTTGTAAATTGTTAGACTATCCTTGATCATGATGATTCAAACTGTGGGCAATATGCTAATGTTGCTACTAGAGATCTTGCCTCATCACCAAATGATAAATGAATATTAGAAATTGTGAAGCACGTCAACAAGGGGATTTGGTGTGAGAAGAAGATAGAGAACAATCTAGAGATAGGAGGGCAATCTAAGCTGAAAAAGATTGTTTTGATCTCTCTGTAAACCAACAAGAAGAATATTTTTTGATGCGAATATACATAGATTGTTGCCTTAACCTATACTCACCCTATCTTCCCCAAGTTTCAAAGCAACACCTAGACATTATTGTGCGAAAATTGATGTTTGAAGATTGTTCAAAGCCCCAAGATGTGACAACAAATAGATGTAGGGGTGTTTGTCATACTCTCTTGTCTCAAGACTCATCTACATTGATTCAAGCTGCTCAACCTGATAAAATAGATGAGCTATAATTTCTAGCAAAACAATTCTTAATATTAGTAGGTTCATAAATGTATGATGAAATAGTAGAGGATTTGGCAACTAAGGGGGGCTGGGGGGAAGGTGTAGTGTCTCAAGAGGACAGTACAATGGGGATAACAAAGCATAAGGTGGATTGGGGGAAAAAGGGATAACTTATGAAGATTATGGGTTAGATCAATGTACTCATGAAGCTTTAGATCACCATCTGCAGCAAGCAGAGTCTTGCTTGGTAGATCAGGAAGAAGCAGAATATGATTATTCAAAGACATTGTCCATATCTCAGACTCCTTCTCAAGCAATTTTGAAGAAGTCACTAGGGAAGCGGGGAAGGAAATCCAATTTGGATAAATTGAAAGAGGAGATTGAAGCAAGGGTTCAAAAAATGATTTATGACTCTATTCCAAGCAAACGCCCGAGGAGAGCTTGTTTCTCTCCTCGAGCGTAATGAAGGTCGTCTCGTGGAATGTTAGGGGCATAATTCCCCTGACAAGAGAGCTTGTATCAAGCATTAAACTGATGCTTGTGGAGGAGATATTGTTTTACTTCAGGACTCTAAACTCTTAATACAATCTTATGAAACCTCCCTACAAAAATGGACAAGGTGGAAATCGACCCACTCTTCGGCCTAGGGGACCTTTGGTGGGCTGATTTTTTTGTGGAACCCTAAAGCAGTAAATGTTATTTCAACAAGGAATGAGTCTAATTGGCAGTTGCTTGAGGTTTCTAAATTTAGCCTAAAATATTGGTTGTTTAATATTTATGGGCCTAATTCATCATTTGACAAGAAAGAGTTGTGGAATGAAATAACTCATGTTTTAAACGGCCTGGGTGATGCTAAAGTTGTTTTGGGAGGAGATTTTAATGCTATTGTTTCACTGTAGGAAAAATCTGGAGGTATTAGTCCGCCATTGAGAGTGATTGAAGATTTCAATTCTTTCATTCTCACCAATGCTCTGAAAGACATTGTGCCATTCAAGGGGAAGCACACTTGGACAAACCATAGAAAAGGTTTCTTACAAATTGTTGAAAGATTAGACAGGTTTTTGGTATCTCCAAACTGGTTTTAGGGCAACACGGTTTGGAATTTGAAATCCTACCTCTTGTTGGCTCTGATCATTATGCAATCTCTTTGCATATATCAAATGTCTCCCTTCCTAAAGGAAGATCATCCTTCAAACTTGAAAGCATGTGGTTCAGGCACCCACAGTTCTTGCCCCTATTGCATCAATGGTGGATAAATGCTCTATTTGAACAAGGTTCAAAAATGTATCAACTTTATCAAAAATTAAAACATGTCAAACAACAAATAAAAGTATGGAATGAACAAGTGTTCAAAAATGTTTTCTAGCAAAAAGAGGATGTCTTTAAAGAGATATCGACAATCCACGAGCAGATTATTCAAAATGGATTAGATGATAATCTGTTTGAGAAGCAAAAACAATTGCAAAGGGATTGGGAAGAGTTATGTGCTAGGGAAGAAATATATTAGCGCCAAAAATCTTGATAACTATGGCTTAAAGAGGGTGACAAAAATACAAAGTATTTTCATGCTTCTGTGCAGATAAAAAGAGCTACTTCAACAATATTTTCAATTCAAGAGATGGCTTCAGGCATATGGCTAACGTCGGAAGAAGATATTAAGAGAGAAGCTGAGAGATTATTTTCTAAACTTTTAACAAAGGCAAAGATGATCAGTGCAGGAAAGATGAAGTTGAGATTTTGGAGGTTATTCCCTCTCTAGTTCAAGATGAGGATAATGGTGCCCTACTCAAACCTTTTACCTTGGATGAAGCTAAATGTGTTGTTAAATCATTGCCTCCAGATAAGGTGCCTAGTCCAGATGGATTTACAACAATATTTTTTCAAAAAGGCTAGGATTTTTTGTGCTATGATCTATTGTGGGCTCTAGAAGAATCAAACAAAAAGGGTTCCATGCTCAGGCAGTTCAATGCGACAAACATTGCAATCATTCCAAAAGTAAAAAACCCTAAAACCTTTGTAGATTTCAGGCCTATATCGCTATGCAACACTATCTATAAGATCTTTACCAAGGCCATATACCTCAAATTGCAACCTCTTATTCCAAAGATTATCTCTCAGGAGCAGGGAGAAGAATTTGCAATGGTCAACTTTCAAGAGAAAATCATGGAGGGAAGGGGTTTCAACGCCGGAAAAGCATCAGTCACTACTGCAACAATTAAGAAGGATAGGGATATGGACTCTAGTGCAACAAAGAACAAGATGCCATCTAAAGGGTCATCTGATGCAAGAGCATCCCGAGCGAAGCACTATCTTGCGTCAACCAAAAAAAGTTTTAGTTTAATATCTCATAATTCTGGAGGTCTGGAGAAAAACCCTTTTGCAAGAGTTCATGAAACATCATTTTAAACCTTCTCGCAATGTTTTGTGAAAATCAGAGAACTTTCAATTTTTTCTGGTGAATGGAACCCTTTTTTAATTTTTCTGCCTTGCCTAGGCAGCAATCCAATAATGGTCTTTTGGGCCTGCTTATTCTCAAACGGTCCCTTTCCTTTTTCCTTATGGTTCTCCTTATTTGTATTATTGTCTAGTACATCCTTCTAAATCCCCTAATGCCAAGAATTTTGTAAAGATTCTTTTCTAAAATCATCTTGTATTTTCCTTTATTGATTTCTCAGGGCCAACTCAGAGTAGCGCCTGCTAGAGAAATCCTGGGGTTGTACAAAAAATTGGGACGACACTTGAGAATCTTGCACTGCCCGACTTCTTGTGTGATTCAGATGGAACCCTCCTTGACTCAGACCATGGGGCTCACCTCTCCCTTGCAACTTTGAAGCCCTAAGAGATCTGAGGTCAAGCTCGCTATCTTCATATAGCTTGATTCAGATGGAACCCTCCTTGACTCGGACCATGGGGCTCACCTCTCCCTTGAAACTTCAAAGCCCTAAGAGATCTAAGGTCAAGCTCGCTATCTTCATATAGCTTGTTCAAAAACTTTGTGTCTTTTTCATATTGTCTTTTACCTGTAAGATTCTGCTTGTAGTCTCTTGGTGCCCTATCTTCTTCACAAATATCAAAAACTAGTTGCTTACTATGATCCAGATGCCGACTAGGTTGAAACGAAACCCAATTAGGTTTTGCAAATCTATGCTTTACTCCAGTAGGTCTATTCCTTGCATGTTGCCAAGTATCATTCCCTGTGGGTCCACGTTTCAGAATCTGGCCAGCATATTCTTGAAAGCTTTGAGGCCCTCGAGAGGATGAAGTTCTGGAATTTTCTGCATGGTTACCGTTGTTGCACCATTTCCTATTCCCTCCTGAAATTTTTTTCGTCGCTAGGGATATGGACTCTAGTGCAAAAAATAACAAGATGCCATCTAAAGGGTCATCTAATGCAGGAGCATCCCGGGCAAAGCACAATCCTATGTCAACCAAAAAAAAAATTAGTTTAATATCTCATAATTTTGGAGGTCTAGAGAAAAACCCTTTTCCAAGAGTTCATGGAACATCATTTTAAACCTTCTTGCAAATTTTCATGAAAATCAGAGAACTTTCAATTTTTTCTGGTGAATGGAACCCTTTTTTTAATTTTTCTGCCTTTGCCTAGGCAACGATCCTGTAATGGTCTTTTGGGCCTTCTTATTCTCAAACGGTCCCTTTCCTTTTTCCTTCTAGTTCTCCTTATTTGTATTATTGTCCAATACATCCTTCTGAATCCCCTAATGCTCAGAATTCTGTAAAGCTTCTTTTCTAAAATCATCTTGTATTTTTCTTTGTTGATTTCTCAGGGCCGACTCAGAGTAGCGCCTGCCAGAGAAATCTTGGGGTTGTGCAAAACATTGGGATGACACTTGAGAATCTTGCACCAGCCAACTTCTTGTGTGATTTGGATGGAACCCTCCTTGACTCAAACCATGGGGCTCACCTCTCCCTTGCAACTTCGAAGCCCTAGGAGATCTGAGGTCAAGCTCGCTATCTTCATATATCTTGTTCAAAACCTTTGGGTCTTTTTCATACTGTCTTTTAGCTGTAAGATTTTGCTTGTAGTCTCCCGGTGCCTTATCTTCTTCACAAATATCAATTAAGAAGGCTATGGATATGGAATCTAGCACAACAAAGAACAAGATGCCATCTAAAGGGCCATCTTATGCACGAGCATCCCGGGCGAAGCACAATCTTGTGTCAACCAAAAAAAGTTTTTGTTTAATATCTCATAATTTTGGAGGTTTGGAGAAAAAACCTTTTTCAAGAGTTCATGGAACATCATTTTAAACCTTCTCGTAAATTTTCATGAAAATCGAAGAACTTTCAATTTTTTTCTGGTGAATGGAACCCTTTTTTTTAATTTTTTGCCTTGCCTAGGTAGCAATCTTATAATGGTCTTTTGGGCCTACTTATTCTCAAACGGTCCCTTTCCTTTTTCCTTTTGGTTCTCCTTATTTGTATTATTGTCTAGTACATCCTTCTGAATCCCCCGATGCCAAGAATTCTATAAAGCTTATTTTCTAAAATCATCTTGTATTTTCCTTTGTTGATTTCTCGGGGCCGACTCAGAGTAGCGCCTACTAAAGAAATCATGTGGTTGTGCAAAACATTGGGACGAAACTTGAGAATCTTGCACCGGCCGACTTCTTGTGTGATTCAGATGGAACCCTCTTCGATTCAGACCATGGGGCTCACCTCTCCCTTGCAACTTTGAAGCCCTAAGAGATATGAGGTCAAGCTCGCTATCAATAAGGCAAAAAATTGAAAGTTCTCTTATTTTCACGAAAATTTGTGAGAAGGTTTAAAATGATGTTCCATGAACTCTTGCAAAAGGGTTTTTTTCCATACCTCCATAATTATGAGATATTAAACTAAAACATTTTTTGGTTGATGCGAGATTGTGCTTCACCTGGGATGCTCCTGCATCAAATGGCCCTTTAGATGACATCTTGTTCTTTGTTGCACTAGAGTCCATTTACCTAGCCTTCTTAATTGCTTCTTGAAGTGTATTAGGGTTGAGGGCTTTGACCCAACCCCTTAACAGGTCCATTAGGCCATCTATAGAGAGCACAACCAACCTTTGGTAAATGTCAATGACCAACACTAAAAGCTTTTGAAAGTCTATAATATATTCATCAATGGTTCCATATTGCTTCAATTGTGCCAATTCCTTAAAGTGGAGCTCCAAATCCTTGTTGTCAAATCTCTCTATTAGTTTCTCTATGAATTCTATAGACGAAGTGATTTGTTCATGGCCCAAGGTGATCATGTCTAGATGTAAAGCAACATATTTGATTGCTTCGCTTTCCAACATGGGGTTGATTTGGAAGTATGTATCAACCTTTTGAACCCACACATATACTGTGGACTTTCTCGAACCATCAAAGTATGGCAAGCTAAGCTTACCAATTTTCCTCCTTAGATCATTATTATGGTCTCTATTACTCATGTTAGGTAAATGCTTCATCCTTATGTCCATGTATTCTCTAAGGGACATATGTGTTTTTAATCCTCCATCTAACCAATCTTGGCGAAATTGGTCTTGTAGTTCTACCAATGTAGGTTCATTACCTCCTTATTTTACTCTAGGTGGAAAAGTAGGTATCGTGGTCTAGAATTGGTTGTAGGGACATGATGATTTGGAGTTCTATTGTTGATTGAATTGTCTTCATGGCCTCCACTATTACCAACTTGGTTGTCGTTGTTGTTGTTTGTATTTATCATGATTTGAGATAATGTGTCCAATAATTGAGTCGTCCTCTATTGAGTAGCTCTTTGTTCATTCATGAATTGATCCATATAATCGTTGATGTCTCTATCTTCCATCTTCCTAGATTTAGGACTGTTATGGATGCCTAAGATATTTTAGGTCATTCTTCCTTCAAGAGCTCGAGCAGGTTCCCACTATTTCTTTATCTCCCTATTGTAGTATCTTCTTTCCCTTTCACTCATCCACCTTTATAGGCTGGTAGGTTTAACCAGCTCCGATACCACTTGTAATGTCCCTTATTGAATTATTATATTTTTTTCTTTTATCTTTATAGAATTGGATATCAAAATATGTCAAATGAGCAATTATATCCTATTTATGTTGTTCTTATATATATATATATGAACAAGAAGGGATATTATAACAACAATAATAACACCAATCTTTATTATAAATTTTGTAATGGAATCTAGATTGAGAATTAATTCAAGGAGAGTTTGATAATGACAAATAACCACTTTCTCTATTTGATCACTCTAGAACCATGCAATTAAATGCCATATAAGTGTGGCATCAAAATGATGGAAATCTCTTATTTGATCCTTAAATTCATGCAACTAAAAATTGGGTAGATTGATGCCTTAATTTGGATCGCTATGTCCGATTATCACCTTGACTTTATGCATTGGCTCTTGATGTTGTTTCAGATTTGGGCAATTTAATCATGCATCTAATATGGTTGTTTGTGGCTCCTTGGAGCACTTGAATCTGCTATAAAATGTATATATCTATAACAATATGATCAATGATTTCTAGAATGAATTTCAATTCCTTTTATATGGCATTTGATGTGAGAAGTTGCACGTCTTCTCAGTGTATCTCTTCCCTAACTAATCACCACCCCTCCATCTAACCATTGCTTTTATCTTTATGTCTTTAATTAATTAATATCAACTTCTTAAATATTAATTTTCTTTAACTAATTGTTTGTTTCCTGATCGGGTAATTATTCCTTAGGTAATGATATACTTACTTGATGATCCTCATGTAATACTCATTCGCACTGTCTTTTCTTTCTTTATCCCACAATAGTCTACTTCCCATCCATTGTTTGGGATGTTATGTCCATTGTCTATGAATTCTTTAGATCATTTGGGTGGGGGTTTATTACAACCATCATCTTCAAAAACAACTAAAATATATTGAATAGTAATAATAATTTGACTTCACCAACTTCTCCTAACTTCATCAACATTTGTAAACTTCATTCTAGTATAAATTCATAATTTTACTATTTGACATTAAAGTATTCTACAAAGATGTCCCAACTCAATAGCCAATTGTCGGTCATTTCCTTGTTGAGTGTGTTGTATGTCTTGGAATTTTTCTTTGATGAGTTCAAGAGAAAGTGAGTTTCCCTAGTAATTCCTTCAAGGTAACCTCTATCAATCCTCTCTAATCCTTGGATGCATGAGCATGGCATGCTACGTGTGATCAAGGGAAAGAGAATGTGAGTAATGATGTCCTTGGAATATTCAGTTGATAACTCTTGGATGATTGTAATTTGAATTGAAAGTGTGTGTTTGTTTGTGCTTCATTGAGTGCATGTTGATAGTGTAGTTGTTGAAACTATGTTTTGGAGCACACTTTACTATAGTAAACAAAAACGTCCTAAGTTATTGTTTTGTCATTCTGTGTTTTTAGATGAATTAAATACTTGCAAAATAAAGATTGTAAACTAAACTAATTGCTAAAATGAACAATGATGAATGCAATGAATTGAGACTAATCTATGTTTTTGTATTTTTTCAATATGCAAATAATTGATAATGAAAACTAAAATTTATACTAGTGCAACTATTTTTTTTCTTTCATATTTCTAAATAATTACATAAAACTAAAACACTGTTAATTGAAATCATGAGCAAACTATGAAAATCAACATCTCTAATTTCACTTCCTTTACTTAACACATAATTTGAAACAATATCTTGAATGAATCAAATAAATGAATCCAAATCTTTTTTCAAATTTTTTTGTTGATAATATGCTTTCACAATATCAAACAAATGATACAACTTGCTTAATTTTATATGAAATTGGTGAAAATGTTTGTTATTTTTTTTCTCTTGTTATTTGATTGATTTAGTCAATGTTACTTGGCGATACATGGTTGCATGTTGGTATGTATTTAGTTTTGTTGATTCCCAATAGAAATATACTACTATTGTAAAGTAAATATCTTTAAAATGAACTTATTTAATGAAATAAAATAATTATTTTCAAAAATTCAAAGAAGTATAGTAGAATTTTGTAAACCTAGAGAAGGGTGTGAAACTAATTATATCTAATTATAACTAATATACTTTAAAACTAATAAATTATTTTGATTGAAATACCTAAAATAAATGAATCCCCACACTTATAAATTGACAATCTAAGAGGCAATGTTGTGGTGATAGTGTCCTTAGAAACCCAATTGTGTCTTCTCTTTATTTTTTCTCTATTAGAAGTCTTACATTGATGGTAGGGGAAAAAGAAAAGAAAAGTAATGTCAATGTTGTCAAAGAAAATATTTACTATTATATGGTGGGCTTTAAACCTATTGGTGGTTGAATAAATAGTATGGATATTCTATAGTAAAAATAAATTGTAATGGTACTACAATAAAAGTTCTTGAAGGTTTTGCAAATGGGGTTGCAAGCTAAGTGGGCTTAACCTTGGAGAAAACTCGGTGGTTAAGTGCACTTGAGCTAGAGTAGTACTGGGATGGATGACCTCTCAAGAAGGTCTAGCGCTTCACCTCTATGAGCATCACCTAGATGCAATGAGTGCTTAGTGGACCATTCATTATCATGAGAGATGGGTTCTTGTGAGCCACTACTCATGAAACATGGGTCAATGAGTTTGACTCGTAAAACTACACAGTTGAATCCTGATAGCAATATCACAATAAAAGTTGTTACTAACTTGAAAATAAATGACACTTCTCTCTTTAATGACTAAAATAAGGAAGTTGTAGTTGTTGTTAATATTGGTTCTTGCATTGAAAGAGATGAAACTTACAAGGAGAAAATACCCTCTAAATAACAAAAATCTCTATATTAATAATCTCAATTCCTAACTAACAAAAGGGAAGTAAAGTTCAATACAATAGGCAGAATCTAAGACCAAGAGATAATGAGTTTAAATATCAAAATTGTGTCAAGCTAGGTGCATGCAATTTTTTTTTGCAAACAACATTAAGTGTCAACATCACTAGTTTGCATTTTTGAGAATAAAGGTGATTCAAATTGAAATAAGTGATTCTATCATTTTAACATTTAGAAATATTTTTTTTAAACGAAACAAATAACGAAGACAAAACAAATAATCAATAGATTAGTACATAACAATTAATTGTCAAGATATCAACTTAAACTTCAAATTATATTCAAATAAAAATAAAAATAACTTAAATCAAACTTGCCCCTATGATTTTAAATCTAATAAAAAATTGTGGAATTTAAATCTGATCTGAACAAAAGTTAAAACTGTACCTATTTCCAAAAGACAAACCAAACTTGAAGCTAATAAAAACACCAAATAAATTAATATCATATACTGAAACATCAGATCTAATTAAAACCACCTATACAAAAGGTGCAGGGGGTGCACTTTTGCCGGGGCCAGTTTCCCTCCAACTCAATCCAAAATTTATATTCCTTACAGCGTGGAAAGAAATCCTAGTATGCCGACGGTAAAATGGTGAAGTGACAGTGGAAATTATCCCTTTTGACCATTAATGGATCAGTGTTGTTCCGTCCAAAAAGATGATTGTTGGGAGGACGGATAGGTCAAGAAATAATGATGGTCACAATAAAAAACAATCCTGCCAGCAGGCGGGAGGTAGGCAGTCGGAGTCGAACCCGAGACGTGTGTAAGTAGTGCGCGGGTAAGTGGGACCCGAATCGTGGTGCAGTCGCAGCGGAGACAGCGCGTCAGGTTCTCCATGCCCCACTCCCATTAACAATTATTTCCTCCACGCCCTTCCTCACTCGCGGTTAAAAACATGGCCGCCCCTCTCTCCCACGCCCGGCGCCCAAATATATACGTACCTGCGGAGGCAGAGTTAGGGTTTCTAGGGTTTCACCTAACTCCCCCACTTTCCAGCCACGGCAATCTGCCATTGAGGGGAAAAACAGAGCCGAGGATTATGAAATTCAGGGAGCTGCGCATGCGCTGGGTGGGCGTCCGGCATGGCGGAGCAATTTCCATGTATCGGGAATTGTAAGGGCAGGAGGAAATCGTGTTTGGAGCTGCAACTGCAACTGCGCCACCATTATTATTGTATGAGGTAAGTTGCGCTCTCCTCTATGTTAACGGCTTGACTCAATAATAAATATATGCGATGCACGGTGCACCGACAATGGATTTAACTGTTGTTTATGAGAGTAATAATGTACTGGAGTTAGTGCGCTGTGGATGGAGATTTTTACGTGAGTCGTTGTGTTTGTCGTATTGGAAGGGCCACATTGGGGGACGGAACAGGGTTTGTGGGGATTGCTGTACAGATTGTCCTTATTGTCATCTTTGTTTAGACAGAAGTGCCTGGTACTTTACCTAGACTGTCTGAAAATATGTTTTTTTAATTGCTTTTAAAATAGGGGAGAGGGGCCAGTAGTTGTGGAGGATGACTCTATCCAACTAGCAAATGTACATTTGATTTGTATTTATTAATTGAAAATTCAAATGTCTTCATTTTTTATTTTCAATTAATTAATAAATACAACATAATTTCTAATTAATTAATAAATGCAGTTAAATATCATAGATAATACTGTTGTGGAGAGTTCAATTGTGTTATAACACTTGTGCTTATAATACTCAATCTTACCACATATTTATACTATATATTGTAAATAAATAGTGCACGTGTAAAAAGAAAAATAACTAAATGTTGGTCAAAATGGACCCATACTTGAACACATGAGAACCTATGAATGTTATATAAAAATACATAAATACATTCATGATTCACTAAAATAAATATTTTTTGTTTCAAATAAAATATCATAACTATCCACTATAAGTGTGTCATTTATAAAATAAAATGTTCATTTAATAAAATAAGACACTCATTTAAACAAGTATTGTTATCATAGTGAAAAAATAGTATTCTTATGTGTGCAACTATTGGAGTAGCAATGTACAAGCATTGTAGTATTTCATATTAATAGTTTGTCCCACAATGTAGAAGCATTGGAGTATTTCATATTAATAGTTTGTACCTATTGGAGTAGCAATGTAGAAGCATTGGAGTATTTCATATTAATAGTTTGTCCTATCACAAATATAAAAGGTGAGCACAATAAATACCATGTATTTTCTCATTAAATATGAAATATTTTCAAAAAGTTTTAGTGTTCAACTATTTGTCTATTTTTGTTTCATATAAGTTATATTTTAAATAATTATGTGTTGTTTTTTATAATAAGAAATAGTTTTTTGTGTTCACAACTATTGGTCCATTTGTGTTGAATATACAAGCTAGAGATAACAAAGATTAATGGTTACCAATAGGTATTTGGTCTATTTAGGTTGCATATAAGTTTTATTTTAAATAAAAATATGATATTCTACAAGCAACAAATGATATTTTTTGTTCAACTACTAGAGGTACCATGATTAAGTTTTGGTCTAATCTTTACAAAGTTAAATTTTGGACACTTCTCAGTAGATGTTGATGTGGCAAGTTGTATGATGAGTCACACATCCAAACCTTAGTTATAGATAAATAAGAGGTCAGTCCACATTTCAAAAAAAAAATCAAGGTCCTACAATATTCTAGGCAATCACTACATGCTCGCAAAGTTAGCTCACACGACTACTAGTATGGGTCCATCTTGCTCAATATTTGGTTTTTTTTATTTACATGTAGACTATTTATTTATAATATATAGTATAAATATGTGGTAAGACTTTGTATTATAAGCACAAGTGTTATAACAATAATTGGACCATGTATAACTAGTGGTTCCTCTCCCTTATATATTTTTAATTTAATGTTTAGTTTTAAAATTTAAAAGTGTGTTTAGAACAATGTATGATGGGGACACTTCCCCTCCAAAATCTTCACGTTTTTGGGATGGGGACACTTTTGGGACATGGGGACTTGGAGGGGATGTCCCATTTGTTAGAATTGTGAAAAATCACAAACCACGAACCACAAGATCAAACAACAAACAAAGAATTGCAATATTCCTCAACAACAACAAAAACTACAGAATAAACCTCAAGAATCTTCAAGGAAAACAAGAGTCCTCAAAGGTTGAGAGTTTGAGAGATTCAAATAAATCTCAGACAGATAATACAATGAGGGTTGAGTGCTATATAGGAGCAACTCTAAATGATCAAGGGATTAGATCAAAACAAGTGTCAACATCACATGCGATGAGATTAAATTATCTAATAATAGCTCACTTCAGTTATCAGAGAAAAGCACTTAGTTAAAAATGAATAAAGAATTCCTAAATTTAGCTTAAGTGCATGAGAATAAATTAGACTAATAATTAATTAAATATTAATTAATTATTAGCTAATGCATTATTACTCAAACACTCCCCCTTAAGATGAACTTCGGGAGTAGCTAAAAACCCTAAAAAGAGAATGCATGATGGGTCCCGACAAACAAGGCTTAGTGAGGTACCCATGTAGAAACAAAAGATCTCTCGCAATTGGAGAAAAAGGAGAAAATGACGGTGGGAGAAAACTCATCTCCAAAAAAGAGAAAGGAAAATGAAGAACTGAAGAAGCCTCCAAATCAAGGTGTGAAGGATTGAGAAGCCTCCAACTAAAACAATGTCCCAATTTAAAAAAGGAACATGTAGAACATCATTGAAGCACGAAGAAGTTGTAGATTGCTATCGAATGATGATTGATATGGTGCTAAAATGAAGAACCTCCTCTGAAACAAATGATGATCAAGATCAAGATAATAAGAATCTACATGAGTTCCCTCAATGGCACTACTTGAATCAGATGGAAAACAAAGGAAAACATCTAGAAATCGAAGATACAAATATCAAGTTCCAAGGAGACTATAATCTACATTAGTGCCCCCAACGACACTACTCGAATCAAATGGAAAACAAAGGAAAACATCTAGAAGTCGAAGATACATGTGGCACATGAATTTGCATGAGTGACCCCAATGACACTACTCAACATGCAAGGTGCAAGTCAAAAATATAGGTACCACTAGTCTGAAGAACATTGATCAAGAGAGAGATAATAATCTGCATGAGTGTCCCCAATGACACTACTTGAATCAGATGGATAACAAATGCAAACATCTAGAACTTGAAGATACAAATGTCACATGAAATTGTATGAGTGACCCTAATGAAACTACTCAACATGCAAGATGCAAGTTGAAGAACACAGGTACCAGTAGTCTTTGATCAAATGAAAATGGAAAGTTGCCTCCAGAAAATAGGAATGCAAGAGTTTCCATATGGTAAGTGCTCCATCTCACCAAAATGCAAGGTAATCAACTGCTAATGTATGTTGTTGTAGACATGTAAAAATGGTTTAATGCATATTATACATTCTAAACTACATTTTTCCATTATCGGCATCACTTTCATTTATCATTATTGCATTTCGCTTCATTAACATCATTAATCCCCTTTTTAACACCATTTGCATCATTAACCCTATTTTCCTCTATTAATTAAATAATCTTGAATTGTTTAATTAATTCACTATGTCATCACTTAATTTAACCTTATTTCTCCTTATTAATAAACATTATTTATTTAATTATGTCTCTAACATTACTTATTCTTCTAATTTAATAAAATAGTTATCATTAATTATTTAAATAATCTACCTTCCCTCTTCCAAATTAAATAATTAAATCAATTATTCAATTCCCCAAAGTTCACTCAACATAGTGTTTAATAAATAAACTTTTATTTATTAAATCAAATACATCTTGCACATTTCTCTCAAGATTAATTAATTATTAAATTAATTAATCATCCTCACACAATTTGATTGAATAAATCATGTCCACTGATTTCTCGATCTAATTTGTTAATTTCACCGATTACTCCAATCCCACTAATTATTGAATCTAATCCCACTGATTATCCAATCAATTCCCTTAATTGGGTTAATCAAGTGCATTAACTAATCAATCTATTTCCTCTCAACGGACCTCGATCGTTGATCCTGATCTTTCATCATTACATCTAGATCGTTTATCGGAAAACAACAAATCTATATAACAATCCTCATCCATCTCATAATTAATCTAGAGAATTTGTAGAAAGATCATGTCAGTGTGACTCTTGAGCAAATTGAGCAAATACCCTCGCATTCTAGATCATCATCATCATTATCAAGCTTTTACAAACCATGGAGGCTTTGTGTTGAAGAGCAATCCAACATATCAAGATCAACTCGAATACACTCTGACATGGGATGCTAAGATTGCGTAGTTTGAATTCATTTATGTTTCCATTTGATTGTGCTAACCTTGTTTGTTGAATTCATAAGCTATGGAAATTACATTTCATGAGTAGGTTGGGTTTTATCCTTTTGTTTTGATTTCATTTAGTTGATTTCATTGATACTAATTTTGATCCATTAATTCCCCCTTACACATTTTGGCATGCCCAATGGGACCTAGGTCCTTAACTCTAACGTTTTCCTCAAGTTTTGTGAGTAGTTGTAGGTTCTGGGTTGCTATCGTGTTTTGCAGAGGTCACTTTTGTCAACCAAGTCGCTATAGTCCTAAAATCAAAACACAGTTGTTGTATTTTATGGCCGCTATTGCATCAATATGGTCGTGGTCGTCTTATTTTTTTGACATTTTGACAAAGGTTTTTATCTTGTCCAGGAACAGAGCTGCTTTCGTTTGAAACATAACCATTATCGTACTATTTTTCAGTCGTGGTCATCCTAAAAACTAGCCACTATCACTAAAACTAGTTGCTATTGTTCTTTCTATTTTGTAGGTTTTTCACTTTGTTTTACTGATTGACATTACAGAGCCACTATCGTCATGTTCAAAACTGGTATCATACTATTTTCGTACCGTTATCATCTAAAAGAGCCGCAATCATACTAGTTACAGAGCCGCTATTGTAGGTGACAGGGCTGCTATCATACTATTTTCTGGTTTTATGTCAGTTATGCAAACTTTTTAGATTCACAATTTTTATCTAACCCTAACTACTTGTTGTTTGTTGTGTTTTGAGATTATCTAACTTTGTTGGTGCAACTGTTGTAAGGTGATGGCATATTTTTCATTAAACTACTAATCATTTGATTGTAGGATTGACAAACGGTCCAAGACTCTTAAAGATGTAAACTACTAACACATTTGCTTGCAGAACCCTCTTCAAGATCATTTTATTTTCAAAAATGGATGTTTCAAGTCTCTAACATTTGATAGTACAGTTGTGGAGGGTTCAATTGTGTTATAGAACTTGAGCTTATAATACTCAATCTTACCACATATTTATACTATCTATTGTAAATAAATAGTTCACATGTAAAAAGAAAAATAACCAAATGTTGGTCAAAATGGACCCATACTTGAACACATGAGAACTTATGAATGATATATAAAAAAACATAAATAGATTCATGAAGAAGTGAAATAAATATATTTTTGTCTCAAATAAAATATCATAACTATCCACTATAAGTGTGTCATTTATAAAATAAAATGCTCATTTAATAAAATAAGACACACATTTAAACAAGTATTGTTATCATAGTGAAAAAAATATTGTTTTTACGTGTACAACTATTGGAGTAGCAATGTACAAGCATTGGAGTATTTCATATTAATAGTTTGCCCTATCATAAATATAAAAGGTGGGAAAAATAAATACCATGTATTTTCCCATTAAATATGATGTATTTTCAAAAAGTTTTAGTGTTCAACTATTGGTCCATTTTGGTTTTATATAAGTTATATTTTAAATAATTATGTGTTGTTTTTATAACAATAAGTAGTTTTTTTGTGTTCAACTATTGGTCGATTTGTGTTGAATATACAAGCTAGAGATAACAAAGATTTATGGTTACCAATAGGTATTTGGTCTATTTAGGTTGCATTTAAGTTTTATTTTAAATAAAAATATGATATTCTACAAGCAATAAATGATTTTTTTTTTCAACTACTAGGCATACCATGATTAAGTTTCGGTTGAATCTTTAAAAAGTCAAATTTTGGGCACTTCTCAGTAGATGTGTTGACATGGAAAGTTTCATGATGAGTCACACCTCTAAAATCTTCACATTTTTGGGATAGGGACACTTTTGGGACATGGGGCCTTGGAGGGGTTGTCTCTTTGCTATCCCACCACCATCATCCATGTTTTAGGTTTGTTTTTAAGACATCCCCTTTTTAGAGGGATGTTTATGGGACCTTTAGGGAATTTCAAGATGTCCTCGAGACATCTAAGGAACACAAAGGAGTGCTTTGAATGTCATGTGGACGTCTAGGCTTCCCTTACAATGCAAATATTGAAAACTACCCTTTTTAAAACATCATTTTTTAAAGTTTGTGCCCTAGAATTGAACCCTAATGGCCCATGGACCCCACCCAAACCCAAAACACTCTAAAAAAACTTGCAAAATAGGCCTTTAAGCCTCATTTCAAGTCACTCCAAAATTTTAATATCAAGTTTGTAAGAGTGACAATGAAAGCATTAGGACAAAGGAAGAGTGACATCAATCTATCATTGAACCAAAGGTTTCAAAACATTATTCAAGCCTCAAGATAGGCTTCTATTTCATCCATGATTGGATTTCTTTCTAATTTTATTAGTTTCTTTCATTACTAATACTAGTTTGTGTAGACACCTAAATAATGTTGTCTTCACCTTCATCATTCCATCCTAGACAATCAAGTACACACTATCACCTTATCATCACTTAATCATTCATTCATCACCTTAGAAACACATGTTATTATCTTATTAGCTAGGACTTCTAATGCCTAATAATTCAATTAAATAAGTCCTAGTTATTTAATTAAATTAGGCTACCATTATTCATTAATTTAATAATTTATTATATGTTTTGATTAAGAGGGAAAAAAAAGTTCTGAAGGAACTCGAAACCCTTTGCAATAAGTATGTCAAAATAACATAATGTTGCCAACATGAAAGATAATAAAAAGAACCTAGCAACCAAACAACAACCAAAAAACAACCACACAACAGCAAACTAAAAGACTATATAGAGAGGCACAACAAGATTGTCTCATTTCTTTTAGAGTGTTAGCAACCTCCAACTCTTGGTTGTAGTGGAGGTTGGCTATGGAAAAGAGCTCTTGTTTTTCCTCTTCAAAGGATTTCTTGAGGCTAGCCCTTGTTCTAGCACTTGGACCCTCATTCCCCTAGTTCTATCCTTTTTCCTAAGTGGCCAGTGCTCTCATTTGGTGCTCCCTAAGGGTTCTCATTTTTTCCATTAAAATCTTCAGAGAATTCGCACTATTTTTTATGGACATATGGCTGACCTCAAAGAGCTTTTGAATGTCCTTTTCTAGTGCAACCACTTTTCTCTCCAAACCATGCAGCAGATCCACTTTGTTCTCCAAATCTTGCAACTGATTAACGCACTCAGACTAAAATTCTGAAATAGAAATTTCTAAATCCATAATTCTTTCAATAAGAAGATCAGAAGTACAACCCTTGGGCATACTTTGAAATTTTTCCTTGAGGCTTCTAATTTTAATATTGACCTTATTGAATTCAGTAAGGACTCATTTTTCCACCCTTAAATTACAGGAAACTCCATTTTTGGCCATGGAAAAAAGGGTCATCATATCAAGGTTCTCCTCATCCAAGTAAGAGAAATCAACATATAAGGGGTCAAACCTCCCAGAGTACTTTAAAATATCCAACTTCTTGCCTTTATCTAGAACTTTCTCCTTACCTCTATCTTTAGCAATAGGCCAAGAAGAAACCACATCCACATTCATTTCTAGGCCACCAACCAAAACTGCATCTTCAGGATGAGGAAAATACTAGACTTCAACATCCATCACATGATCACTCGAACAAACACCCTGGGGCATAGTAGTTTGCTTCTTGAGCAGCATGGGCACTAGCTTCTTGGAAGTCTAGGTGACTTCCTTTTCCCCGTCTCATACCCACCAATATCCCTATCATGGGATGGACCCCCTACTTTTTTTATTTCATCAAGGACATCTTAAGTAGCCGAGAACCTTCCTCCTCACCCTTAGACTTCTTGGGTAGTATAGGTGCTTCCTTCTCACCCATCTCATATCCAACATCATCCTCATCCCAGGGACTAGCCACCTTCTTCTTGGGCACATATTTCTTCTTGCTACTAGATTTCCTTTTATGTGGTAGAGGGCTTGAAGATGGAGATGAAGAAACCTCAATGGCATCTTCATCCACCTTCCACTCCTCTTCTTCCTCGTCATCAGTAGCAGACTCCATGGAAGGGTGTTCAACAACCCTAAGAAGAGGGTCTTTTCCTTTAACCATTTTAGCCAAGGAGTGAACCTTAACATACTCCATTATGAGGAGATTCAACCCCTTGTGAAGAGAAGTGTGAGGATTCTTCAAATGGGAATAGATTGAAGTCTCCAAAGAGAAAAGCAGGAAAAAAAAAGGAGACATGCAACTTATGAAAAAATTGATTTAGTAGAGTGAAATGAAACCCTAGGATGGCAGTGAAATGGTCATCCAGGGTTATGTACCTCATAATAACCTATGCCACCTCAACCCAAATAGCCTTGATTGATGAGCAATCAAAGCCCCAGGAGGCAAGCTTTACAATTTGTTACTTCTCATTATCCTTGAAGAACTTCTCCATTGCATCCTCATTTCCCTTCCGCTCCTTAAAAAACTCTCCCATCCAATCTCAGGCATGTTATCTGTGCAATAAATTCTTCAATGATGGGGAAAGAAACAACATTAATAATTAAGGAACAATTGTGCCATCCATGAACAAAGGTGTTGATGGCTTCATGATTGAAACCATGTAGCCTTTCCATGTAAGGAGTAAGCCCTCCTTCCTCTAAAATCTACCAGACCTTTGATTTGTTCCTCCACCTGTCATAGGATATGGGCTCCACTCAACGGTGATCACCCCCCATCCTTTTCCAAAACACTCCAAACTTATGCCAAAACCTCAACTTACAATTCATAATGAAACAATTTTTAGAAAGGGATTTGTGAAGGGGCACTAAAATTCCCATAAAGTATGGGAGAAGGTAGGAGATGATTGCACCCCAGCCATGCCAAATCTCAAGGCTTGCATTGGATATCATATTACAGTAATGACAAAACACTCTCGAGTACAGATTCATACCCATCCCACATTTTGGTTGTCATTGAATTAACCCCATCATTAGTAAAGAAGTCCACAAGAGAATTACCTTCTCTATAAATGTGGATGATGCGGACTTGATCAAACCTATTCATGATTGCATGAGAGTCAGCAATCAAATCCTCAAATTTCCAACTAGGATTAGAAGTACCAAGCAAGTAGTTAATTATGTTAAGGGAGTCCCCCTTAACCAAAACTCTTCTAAAACCTTTGTCATACACAGTTTTGATGCCCAGATAGGTAGTTTCAACTTCAGTGCGATGATTGGACTAGTCTCCCAATGGGAGTTCCATCACAACTAGAAGCCTACCATTCTCATCTCTCAACACCCCTCACATCCATTGGGCCCAAGATTTCCCTTGGCCACCCCATCAAAATTCACCTTAATCCACCCTTGCGGAGGACATTGCCAACAAACATTATCCCTGGCTAGATTGGAAGATTTGAGGGGAAAAGAGAATCCATTTAGCTTCCAATTAGAAATCACCAAGAGATCATAACCCTACAATAAGGCACCATGAGAGGATGTAGGGGAATCTTCAAAACAAACTCTGAAATTTTCAATAATAGCCCTACGGATCTTGTGGAACACAACTTCCTCCTTGAGCTTGTATTCCCTAAAGACCCTATCATTCCTTTCTTTCCATAATCCTCACACAATATGAGTATCCATCAAAGACCAAAGATTTCTCAATAGGTAGGATGTCGAGGGGTAGACCCATTGATCAAAAAAGCTACAAAAGGAGTTTGGGAAAATCTAATCCAAATTCTAAAGAGAGAGGAACCTGCTCCAGACCTTCGAAGAAAAGCAACAACCCAAGAAAATGTGAAAATAAATTTTAGCCTCACATTCATAGAGTGCACATCTGTTAGGAAGAGAAAAATCTCTTCTACAAAGAACATCAACCATAAGAACTTTACTCTACACAGGGAGCCAGAAGAAAACGTTAATCTTTGCGATTAAAAACTTATTTCAAATGCAACTCTAAAACATAATAGAATCTAGTTTGGAAAAAAGATTTTAAAGGCAGACGCCACAAGAAACCCCATTGGATAATTAATTATATGTTAATTATCCATTTATTTATTCACATTTATCCATTAATAAATTTATTTAATATTAATTTCTACCTCGTTTACACCAATAATTCAATTAATTAATTGTTAAAATGATCAAATTTCACCTCATCTAGTTGACTACCTAGTCTAATTAATTCACTTAGAATTATTCCTAGTCCCACTCATCAATCAAAATCACTTCATTGAGTCATGCAATCATTTAACTATTCCATAAAAATAGTCAACTCCCCCTATTTTTCTCATACACTCAGTTAACTCCTCCATGCAAGAAATTAACTCATCAATCAAATTTGTTAACTCCCTAATCAATTTAAGTTGAGAAATAATAATTATTTTAATTAAAATTTGAAATAATTCTCAACTCTCCAATGATTGCCACATCTCCTCATTAGTTCCCAAAATCATGTATTAGATCTGAGATTTCGTATTTAATCCTAGTCATTCATATAATTCTCTTGCAATTCTATAAATCAAATCCATTGTTATTCATTTTTACAACAAAAAATTTTCAGCTTGATATCCAAAGAATGCTAAGGATGTACTAGTGCATTGAGCATCCATATCCAAAAATGAGTAAAGCTTCACAATGTGCTCAATCAAAGTTTTGCATATGAAATGTGACATGAACTAATACATCTAGCACTTGCACTTATGAGTTTTTATGAATTTGATCTTTGTAGGTGTATATTTTTTTTATAGGGTCCTAGGGGTCAAATTTTATAGGATTCTCGTATTGTAAAATAAATGCCATATTTGCATCTAAGGATGTTGAGACATGACTTTTGACATATAATTTTTTTTATATTATGATTAATGTGCAATCTAGTAAAAAAAACTAACATACCCTAGGTCACTTAATATAGAATTTCATACAAACATACACAATATGTATGGTTGTACCATCTCCCTAGTTTTTTTATGAACATTTTTTTTTATTGTAGGTTTGTAGAGCATATGCACAAATCCATACCCCTATAATATACACATATCATAGAGGTATATACACTATTTTTATGAGTATATTCCCTATCTATATATATACAAAAATATCTTGAATATATTCACCCACAATGTATACACAAGCTTATAATATATGCATAGGGATCTATAAGTGTATATATAATAATTAGGCTTGTAGATATATACCCCTACATGTAGTATATATAAGGTATCATGTGATATATATACACAGTTTATCAATGACATACACACAAATAATTGACATCTACAAGGTTTAGAGTTGTACATACATTACAGGTATCTTGTGAAGGGTTTTAACCACACACATATAGGCATACTCATGACACACATATATACAATCATTGTAATATATACACTGACTACACAAGTTCAAAATTTAAATATTTTTTATTTTTCTTTTTTAAGAAAAAAGACAAAAAAATATTCAAATTTTATTTATTATTTTTTGACCACACACAAGCCCTAGTCACATGGGCAACTAGGAGCTCTGCCAAGTAAGCCCCTATACATAGGCATCTTTAGTGCCTAATCACAAGGCATTAACCCAAGCGCACAACACCCTGCTATATAGCCACTAGTTGTATGTGCTACTAGGTGTCAAATTGCAAGCGGCCAAAGGACCTTTCTCCCTCTTTCAACTACCTAAAGGAGGACTTTTCACAAAAACACAAATATTCCATATCTAATTGGATTTTCAATTTCTTATAGGTGTTGGAAAGTTGATATAAATCAATCCATTTTTCTAAATTTTACCTCTACTATCAAGTAAAATTCATTGAAATTTGTGCTTTATTTTCAAATTTTAAATGCTCATAAAGTTTACATACGAACTCAAATTTGAGTGATTTTTTAAAAATTTATCAAAATCATAAGGAATCATTGGTAAAATCTTTTTTTTATGATTTATTTCTTATTTTAGTATTTTGGGCTAATCACTTGAATGCAATATATTTCATTAGATGAAGAACAAAATTGAAACTACCAATTCATGGTTTTGTATGAAGTCTTACTAAATATTGTTTAGACATTTTTTATTTTATTTGTTCTATTTGCATTCTTTATTTTCTAACCATTAAAAAATTGGGTTAAACTTTACTCACATTTTGATTTTGGTTTAAAATAAATGAGTCTTTTAATCCCAAATAAATGGGGTGTGTATGCTATTCTCTCACATGCTTGCATGATCTTAAGAATTAGAAATACACACTTATTTCAATTTTCCTCTTAGAAGGCATGTTTAGGGATTTCATCACCTTGGAGGATGACCTCAACCATGTGTTTTGACTTGGGCGAAATGAAATTTGTACTTCAAAAGAGTCATCATCATGTTTGACATAGCTTTGGAGCCCTTGTTTGTTAGGACACAAGGTGAAGGGACCTTTTCTTGTGTCTAGGTCCCCTGCTTGTAGATGGGATCTAGTTCATAGATTACACCTCATTTACTTGAACAAGTATATTAGGGATTCTTTATAAAGCTAGTGTATTATAGATTAAGACATTTTGGTCATACTTAGTTGTAATACACTGATAAACAATTATCCCAGGGAGGTTACTCACCATGTGCCAACAAAAATAGATGTGTATTTTGTTGGAATCAAGGAACACTGAGAGGGGGGGTGAATTAGTGTTCTACAAAATTTAACTTTATTAATCTGATCCTTAAACCACTTATAGCATTGAAGCAAAAGAAAGATGCAAGAACACAAAGCAATCAACCACAACACCATAACACAAGGATTTTTATGTGGAAACCCTGTTAGGGGAAAAACCATGGTGGAGATCAATCCACAATATGAGTATACTCAAATATAAGTGTTTACAAAGGTGAATGCACATGCATTCAGGCACACTGCCTAGAGCTCACTACTCAAATAAAAACATGAAGACTCACTATCTTACAAAACATTTGGATTACATCCAGAAGATTTGAACTAATAATATAGCATCTTCTAATGCCTAATTATAGTTTTGGTTAAGCACATTAATCGCATTCTTCACACTCTTTTTGATTCTGCACTTGAAACTCTATCTTCCTTAATTTGAATCACAAATATTCTTCTGTACAAGTGAAACTGTGCACAATCGATCTATTATCCTTTTGAATTTCACAACACATCTCATTAAATATCAAAATGATATGAGTAATTGATTATATATATCCGCAACAAGAGATTTCACCAACCACAGGTCGACTTTTATAAAATATAAAACATGAACAAACTGTCAGCTCAATCCATAAATAATTTTCAATGCGCACCAACCAATGCTGGCCACAACATAGTGAGGACCCAAAAAAAAATCCTCGAACATGAAAACACCTTAAACAATTACTCCTCGAATATTCGCAACATGCTACATTCACTTAGTTGGCCTTCTTGCACTATTAAACATAAAATCATCAAACCGGATCTTCTAACTTGTACACCAATCAATATGAGGCTCTATGATTCAAGAATAATATAGTTCATACATCGAACGACCTTCCCTGAGATCCAAAACTAAAAATGATAACAAAAAATTTCATATGAATCGATGAACACAACTCTGTCAGATGCTTTGTTCTAACTTTGACAGTTGATCACAAAACTTCAATCTGACTTCTGGTACGAGCAAATACTAAAGTGTGAATAGGATTACTGACTAGGTTTTCCATCAATGACAACACCAGATGACTTGTGCAGTGTCTCTTGCCAACAATCTCCCCCTTTGGCATTGATGGCAACACTTAGTGAAAAATGACTAAGTGTCGAAATCAGTACCAACATGAATACACTATCAACCTTCAAAACTTCAAAACACAACTCCCCCTGAGATGAATAAGACATTTTTCACTGTCCCATACTCCCCCTTTGACATCAATGGCAAAGGCGGGAATCTGCATACCAAAAATCAAACAAAATTGCTATGAACAAATTGCATATGTACAAACATGCTTCTCTGACTTACATGAATTGGAATATTCTACAAAATTGTTCTTCAACGAGCTTAAACTAGTGTCCCAACCCTTTTTGAAACTCTCCAGAATAGTCATGTGACCACATAACAAGTAGGATTGCATCTCTGTTGACTCGAGATTTTTCGGATCACTGACAGCCATAGCATCTTGTGCTTCCTTCAATGCACTAAGCATTGTCTCCATCTTAGGACCAATTAGTCCTCTAAGCTCACATACTCTTTCAACAATTATGTCATTTTCATGCTTCAAACTTTTGATTTTGTCAAGCAGGGATATGACTTGACCTTCTTGCTTGCTCACAGAAACAGTTAGAGGATCAAAGGCTTGAGAAATAACTGCTAACTATTTCTCATAATCCTTCATTTTCTTTTCAATGTCCTCAATGAATTTAGACAATGATAAGCATGACTTGTAAATATTTCCACCTTCAGATAAAGCACCTTGAATATTCTTTACACAGGTAGCTAACAAAGATTTGTCATTAGCAATCATACCCTTCAACCTACTAAACCTTTTTGCATCAAATTTTTTTTGAACCTTATCCACAACTGACTTTTCAAGAGACTCAAAGTGAGTACTTACAGAGTTGACAAGTTTCTTCAGCTGACCGGATGGAGAATCGGATGAGTTGTTGACATATGTAGGCATGATCTTCTCCAAGATACTGGATGCAAGACTTAACATCTCACTGTCTTCAATGTTAGATTTCAGTATCTCCTCCCTTGCCTTGGCCTGAGCAAATGATGTTACCTTTAGCTTCTCAATGGGAGATAGAGTGGCCAAGTTGATAGAACCTTTAACTAATTCAGGGTCAAACTCATCCTATTGTTCTTCTAAAACCTCCTTCACTGCCTTTGCAGTGTCTCTTGCTTCCACAAGAATCTCCTTTTCCTTAGCCTTCTTTTCTTCAATCACAGATTCTTGCTTAGCTTCAGGGATCTCAATTTCATCAACTGACACATCTTTAGGAGCTTTAGTCTCCATAGGAATTTCAGTATCTTTCATATCAAGAGGATTCTAAGTGTCCTCAATTGTATCTTCTTTCACCTCTTCAATTTCTAGACTAGATGGAGCATTTCCATCATGATATTCTTCATAAACAACATTGTATTTGTTCTTCAACATAACTGCCTTGAGAATTTTCTCAATATTTTTTGCAACTTCTTCAATTTGTCCAATCATAAGATTATTCACCCTTGTTTTACTCTTAAAATCCCTTTTAGCATCATTGAGAATCTTCTTCATTTCATCTATTGACATTACCGGACACAGATCAGCAAGTATGCGCTCTCTCATTTTCTATTCTTCAATCCTTGCATTTACTCTCCTCATTTCCAAGACTTCGTAAAGCCCTTTAGGCAACTCTGAAATTATTTCTATGAGAGTCATATTGAAATTATTCAAATACTTTATTGTGGCTTCTTCAAGAATTCTCTGACCAGCACTATCAAAGGTGTCATACCATTCAGAAAGCGGTCTGAGATTACCATCCTTAATCAAAGCTTTTTCCACTTCCTCTAAAGACATACCTGATTTATCAATTTTCATATTTTTCTTTACTTTCTCTTCACCAGAGGGCTTGTTCTTAGATACTTTTGTTGCCTTTGTACCCTTATGCTTTATTTCTCTTACCTCTTCATCAGTTTCAGTTTCTTCATCCTCTTCAACTGCAACATAGACTCTTGTTCTCTTATCCTTCTTCCTCTTTCCTTCTCTCCCAGATGTCTTGACTTGAGCTTTCACAAGGCTACATTTCTTTGCAGGACCAGATGAGAGTGTAGAGCTCCTTGTAGATCTAATTCTGGTAGAGGATGTTTTTGGACTAGCAGACTCTCCTTCTTCAGCTTGTTCTATTTTCTTCCTAGCTTCCCTCATAGCTTCAGCTGATATCCCCATGCTTTCTACAAAAGCTTCAACTTCCTTTCTTACCTTCTAGACTATCATAAGCTTCTTCAGTTGTTCATTCACTTGCATATCCTTCTCTTCAAAGGTACCAAACCTTTTTTTTGTTAGATCCTGAGGTTTACTCAACAGATGTTGAGCATACAACTCCAAAATGTGTTCTTCAACCTCATAATCCATACGCATTATCCAAACTGTTCTAGGTTTTGTAGCTTCCATCAAGTACTGATCAATATCAACCATGAAGCAAATAGTGTCCTTGTATTTTTCAACAATAGATGTAGGAATCCTTTCCCTAGCTATCATTTCACTTTGAAAACTTTTGAAATAACCCCAGATAGTAGTTTTCCTTGATTTGTTGTCACCAATTCCATATAAGATGTCTTTGATTTGAACAACTACAGGTTTATCACTTTTCCATTGCACTTTTCCAACTCCTAGAACTTCATTCATGAAGTAGGAAAACAGAAAAAATTATTCTTATCCTTCTTGATTTTTACAAGATTTTCAATTAGTTGGCCCCGGAGTAACTCACATAGGTCATATTCTGCATTTTCCTTGACCATCTAATAAGCTGCATAGATTGCAGTACCAGATACTGAATTATCTCGGCTGGAGTGATAAATCTTATATCCAATAACCATAGAGGAAAATCTTACATCCACTTTGATGATGTCATTGATTGTCATGGCTCTCTTGTCGAAAACTGAACCGGTTGCCTCAGTGACTGTTTGGTTCTTCACATATTTCAATATCGGCAACCCACCGGATGAATTCAGACCTATAGCAATCCTTATAGCTTCCTTTGTGATCTTGAAAGGCTAACTTAACCACATGAACTCGACATGCACTCAACTCAATATGTACCGAACCCATTCATTTTCGTCGAACATGGGAAACTTCACAATTTGAGTGAACTTCTTCTCCTCCAAAGTTTTGAATTCAGGCCTTACACTGAGATCTTCTCCCACAATGTGATTTGTATACAAATTTAGCAATTGGGAGCTTCCTAATTCCTCAACATTCACATGAATGTATGCCCTAATATCTTCAATATGCAAAACACCATACATAATGGAAGAAAATGCACCTAATGGTTATGTCTCGATGGATTTGAATGGGTACCATTTGAATTTCAGACGGGGTCTATCCTTAACGTCCACAACCAATGGAGCAACCATTTCCAGAAATTTCAAGTTCACAAGTTCAAAAATAAATACATTTCATCAGATTAGGGTTTGATCGCTCAATCGCCTTCAGACTTGTATCTTCTCCAAAGTTCACTTGCAGAGCTCTCCAAACTTCTTCTAAAAATGCAATGTGACAAATGAGGGATACAAGTAACCTTTTATCATTTGCACACCTAACCTTTTGTCGCAATAAATGCTTTTTCCCTAGGTCTTCTAGATACCCTATTCTCACATATTGTGAAAGAAAATTCTTCTGCAGACCTTCAGTTTTGCATAAATTTCCTCCACAAGAGATCCCAAAACATTTGTACATCATCAATGCAACCATTGCAATTTGCCACATTTCGGTACCAACTACTGTAAGGGGGTTAAAATATTTTCTTGAGAACTCCCCCTAGGCCAGAGGCCATAAACTAATTCCTAGAGGAATTTCCAAAACTAGATTCTGGCGCTGACTCATTTCCTATAACAGAAGCACTCTTCTTCATCCATGTCTTCTTCATTTGCTTCTTGATCTCATCCATAGTAACTTTTCCTTTTCCCTTATCATCCTTTTGCAAATTTTTCCCTATGTTTACCAAACCCTTCCTGCTTCTACAGAATCTAGCAATGTGACCGAATTTATTGCAATTATAGCACACAACATTTCTTTGTTCAGACCAGTTGTTCCATTGATTTTCTATTGATCTGAACTAGTTATTAATATGGCCAAATCTATTACATGTATAACATCTGACATCTCTATTGAAAAAGTTTTTTGACATATTTTTGCATTCAATTGACTTATGACCATACTTATTGCAATTGAAACACTGACTATAGAATGATGGACCACTTGGATTCATTCTACTTCTACATTGAGAAGCCATATGACCAAATTTATTGCAAAAAAAATAGTATCCATTGAACTTTTGAGCATTAGGTTGTCTTATCGGATACCTTCCAGCTTTGTTCATCTAATTTCCTTGCCTAAATTTTCTTTGACCAGATCTAGAGCTTTCTCCTTTCTCATATCCAAGACCTCGCTTGTCACTTCCAGTCCTCTGATTTTGAATCAGTTCATCAAGCTTAGCTAAGCTAATCTTGAACTTCTCCTTGTATTCATTTGCAGTATCAAGTTCATCTCTGAGAGTAACGGTTTGTCTTTCAAGTTCTTCTTCATTGTTTCTTGATTGTTGCAACTCAAGCTCCAACTAATTGAATCCATCAGTAATTCGGCTATATTCTTCAGATTTTTCCTTCAAGGACTAAGAAAGATTCTCTTCATTCTTCTTTTTGTCTTCAATCTCCTTGGTCATCCTCATCATAATAGATTCCATCTCATGCTTTAGGACAACATTATCTCTGGTAAGCTGTTCACATTCTTTTGTCTTTTCCTTCAAGGCTTGACTTAGGTGTTCATCTTCCATGGTTTTACTTTCTTTCTACTTAAGTTGATCACAAAGTTCCTTTCTCTTTTCCCTGGACTCATTGATTTTATCTTTCAATGATTGAATGAATTTCTCAGCATTCATGAGGCTTGCTTGCAATTCCTGGACTTCATATTTGGACTGATCAAGATCATCTAGTTCCACCAAAAGTTGTTGTTGAAGACTATTGGAATCCATTGAATCACCTTCCCGGATCTTCCCCAAGCTTTTAAACTTCTTCTGAGGAACTAGGCTCTAATACCAATTGTTGGAATCAAGGAACACTGAGAGGGGGGGTGAATCAATGTTCTACAAAATTTAACTTTATTAATATGATCCTTAAACCATTTATAGCATTGAACCAAAAGAAGTATGCAAGAACACAAAGCAATCAACCACAACACCATAACACAAGAATTTTTTATGTGGAAACCCTGTTACAAGAAAAACCACAGTGGAGGTCAATCCACAATATGAGTATACTCAAATATAAGTGTTTACAAAAGGGGAATGCACATGCATTCAGGCACACTGCCTAGAGCTCACTACTCAAATACAAAAAGGAAGACTCACTGTCTTACAAAACATTTGGATTACATCCAGAAGATTTGAAGTGAGAATATAGCATCTACTAATCCCTGATTATAGTGCCGGTTAAGCACATTAATCGCATTCTTCACACTCTTTCTGATTTTGCACTTGAAACTCTATCTTCCTTAATTTGAATCACAAATCTTCTTTTGCACAAGTGAAATTGTGTACAATCGATCTATTATCCTTCTAAATTTTTCAACACATCTCATTACATCTCAAAATGATATGATTAATCGATTATATATATCTGCAATAAGAGATTTCATCAACCACATGTCGGCTTTTATAAAATATAAAACATGTACAAACTGTCGGCTCAATCCATAAATAATTTTCAATGCGCACCAACCAATGTCAACCACAACATAGCGAGGACCCAAAACAAAATCCTTGAACATGAAAACACCTTAAACAATTACTCCTCGAATATCCACAACATGCTACATTCACTTAGTTGGCCTTCTTGCACTGTTAAACAAAAAATCATCAAACCAGATCTTCTAACTTGCACACCAATCAATACGAGGCTCTATGATTCAAGAATAATATAGTTCATACATCGAACGACCTTCCCTGAGATCCACAACTCAAAATTATAACAGGAAATTTCATATGAATCAATGAACACAACTCTATCGGATGCTTTGTTCTAACTTTGGCAGTTAGTCACAAAACTTTAATTTGGCTTCTGGTACGAGCAAATATTGAAGTGTGGATAGGATTACTGACTAGGGTTGCCATCAATGACAACACCAGATGACTTGTGCAGTGTCTCTTTCCAACATATGTTGCATATTCTCTCCCCTCACAACATAATGAGCAATCTTGGGTGATCAAAAGCAGTTAATTTCCCAACATAGGACTTACACATCACATTGGATAAGTATCATTGGGATTATAACCATTTACACACCCTTTATTAAATAATTTTAGGATTTTTAATGTTTATTCTTTGTTGTGTGTTGTGAATACCAAGTTCTTGTTTGTACCCTTATACCAAAACTAAAAAGAAAAATAAATGTTCCAAAATCAAAAAAATCTTTGGTTTTCTTTCCTTAGATTAGGATTGTCCTCTTGCTAAGGTTTAGGTGTTCATCATCTCCAAATTAAGTTTTGAATTTAACAACCACTTACCTCCATTAACCCCATCCTGCATATCTAATCATACCCCAACATTCATATCAATTAGTCTCCTTTTTAGGATCATTCATAAACCTATCCCATTTTGACATAACTCTAGGTCATATTTAGCAATACCCCCTTAGTATTTGTCCACCAACCTATCATTCCAAACCATATACCATCACTCACATCCATTTCGTATCATAATCTTTTCTTAATCCTAGGTTCATACCTACATTCACATCCATCTCATACCATAAGCTTGTCTTAATAATATATTCATACCCTCATTCACATCCATCTCATATCAAAATATTGTCTTAATCCTAGGTTCATACCTACATTCACATCCATCTCATACCATAATATTGTCTACACTATAGGTTTGTGCCCTAATTCACATCCATCTCATATCATAATCTTGTCTTAATACTAGGTTCATGCCCTCGTTTACATCCATATTATACCATTATTTTATCATCTATATCCTCACTTGCATCCATATCATAATATCATACCATACCATAATCTTGTCTTAATCATAGGAACTCATACCTCATTCACATTTTTCATGCCCCCATAAAAAAGCAATGAAATAAAATAAACCTCTAAAAACCTAAAATAAACATCTAAAAACCTCCTACATGACACTCCCTAAAACAATGATCTCCTCTAAAGGTCACATAAAACAAATTAGGGAAAAAGACAAAAGTTATTCTAAAGCAACGATTAGTCTGAATCAAATAAGCAACAATTCAAGTATGAAATAATTATACTTTTAAAGAAGGTAGCACTTAGTTAATTTGCAAAAGAAAGGTTACGATTGGAAAGAACAACAATAAAGGGGTGTGTCCCTTACCAAGGGACAAATAAATTGAACAGGCATATCTCTTGGTATTCGTCACAGGGTATAAAAGGAAGAATATTTCCAAAAGAGGAAGGCATCAAACCTTTGAGAGGAAGATATATATACATATTAGTATTTGCAACTACAGCAAATCGACCCAAGTAAATCTTTTGCACTAATAAATTACATCTGCATACTGAGATATAGAAGTAACATAGTTTTATAAATATTGTGGTATGTTATTTGATGTTTATGCTTTTAATACATTAATTCCATACATTTCATATAGAACAATAAAGACTACATTTCAAACTAAGTTATTAGTGTAGACATGTAAAACTAACCTAACACGTATCACACACACTAAATGAAATTCTTGCATCATCGACATCATTATCATCGAACATCATTGCAATTCACATCAATTGCATCAAAAACCCTATTTCTGCTATTAATTGAATAATGCAACATTAATTAATTTGTGTTTCATCAATTTCAACCAATTAAATAAATTACATTTTAAAGTTAAGAAAGTCCTAATCTAACTTTATTCGTCTTGATTAGTTAAATAACACCAATTATTTAATTATGTCGCTAATTCACTTTATTCCCCTAAGTCAATTAAATTATTAAATCATAATAATTTAATTAACCCACTTTCCCTCCAAATTTGAATAAACTATTCAAAACATCATCAAAAATAAAATCAAACTAATGCAACTTTATTTGCAAAATTCAAACTTGATTTACACGTTCAACTCCAAAAATGAATTAATTAATTAAATCAATTAATTAATCATTCTCAACCACTTTCCTGATTGAGTAAATTACGATCCCCTAATTTCTCAATCTATTCCTGACTGGTCAATCTATTCTTGATTGAGAAAATTACGATCCCTTGGCCGATCAATCTATATTCCTGACTGATCAATCTATTCCTCAATCCCACATATTATTCAATCGATTTCTTCAATCACACTAATTGTGTAATCTATTTTGCATAGATTATTCATGTTTATTTCCTCTCAACATCTCTTGATTGTCGATCAAGATATTCTACTATGCAATCCTAATCGTCCATTTCAAATCACAATTTCTATATAACAAACCTCTTTTCTCACAAAAAAGAATCGAAGAATCAACTCATTTTGCATAATGAAGTATTGCCAATATTCCTAATCACCATTGATAGAGCTTCAACACATCTTCAATCAACCAATACATCGTATCAAAGCTTCTCACATGCAACAATGGAGGCTTCACAATGATATGAACAACCCAACATCATGCGAACACACTCTGACCTGGGATGGTAACCTTTTTCTTTTGCTTTGAATTTCATTGTGATAATCGTAGGATTTCCATTGTGTTTTCAATAGCTTAGAAAGCCATTTCATGAGTGTAGGAATAGCTAGATTAGTTGTGTTTGATTTAGATTAGATTCTATTTCAATTGCTTTTATCTCATCTAGACCCTATGATTTTCCCCCTCACACATTTTGGCACACCTAGTGGGACCCGAGTCCCCTACACTAACGATTTCATGAGAAATTTTTGAAGTTACAAGTCCTAGAGGCGCTCTGGAAAAATCTTCACGCACAGGTTTCTTGAAGTAGTTGCGCTGAACTTCACAAAATCTGTGCACTTGACATTGAAATCAACGCACTTGACCCTAAAACTAGCGCACTTAACACTTTCCAGCGCCTTTGTCTATTGACAGAGGGCACACTTACTTTTTTCTAGCACTTTTTCTCTCTAACAGAGGGCGTACTTGTTGATTTTCTTGCGCTTTTGCTCTGTCAAACCTGTTTCTGAGATCTGCAAGTTTTAAATAGATTTATAATGCTAGCAGATGCTTTTTTGGAATGTGTGATAGGTATTAATGGTTATGTATGCAGGATCGAGAAGGCACTAACACCTTTTTCTGTAGGGAAGATGAAAAGTCAAACAACTTCAAATTTTCAAATCTTTTTTAAGTTAGGAATCTATTTATTTTGGTGCATAAAAAGAAAAACACATTTGTTTTTAAGTGCTCTAAAATGAACAATTTTAAAGATTTCTTAAATTAGGGATCTTTATTTGGTGCTTAAAAAGAACAACACAAATGAACACTTCATTTTTGGTGCTCTAAAATGAACCATTTCAAAGCTTTCTAAGTTAGGAATCTTCATTCAATGCTTAAAAAGAACCCTACAAACCACACATTTCAATTTGGGTGCTCTAAAAATGAACTCTTTCCAAGTTTTCATAGTTAGAGAATTTTTGTTTGGTGCTTAAAAGGAACAACACAGACAAACATTTAAATTGGTGCTCTAAAAAGTTTCTAATTTTCAAAGTAACACTTGGAATGTTTGATTTTTGTTTAAATGACCATAACAATTTCCTTTTGTTGACGCACACTCGCATTTATTTTTGTTGACCAAATAAGACCAAGATCAATTTAGAAACACTCAAATTTTGGGCTTAAAAATGAACAAATCATTTTTTTGTATTGCACCTTTGCTATCTTAAGTGATTGATATCCTAAATACTTCATGTTGGTGCAAATAAAAAGAACCATTGTTATGATTTTCACACATTATCTTGAGGATAGCACCACTTGAGGTGCTTAAAAAGAATCAAATTTCTATGAATTATATTCTGTGCATTCAATGTTTGGCAAGCTAGATGGTTGTCCTCTCCCCTCGCACCTTTTGGCGATCTTGGGTGAGCGAAAACATCTTGAGCTTCACACCTTTATTTTCAAAAGCATTCCTTTAGAGGGCCTTCCTATTGAGACCCATCTCACACCGAAGAACTCATAGGCGACCCAAGAGGTTCTCTCATTTTGGACTGCTATATAAATAATTGTGGGTGTGAGGAAAGTTCTCACCCATCGGTTGATGTTGTTTTATACCGACGTCAGTCTCCCCTAGTATTCGTGTGATACGTAAAAACCCGCAAGGGATGGGAAGCCTCTTAATTGAGCAATATGCCACATGTATAGACAACCAAAACTCATAACCCCAAAACATTACTAAGAGCCAAATGTTTGTAGAGGCTACCCTTTTATCCAAAAACATTCTTTGAAAGTGGTGCATCAGAATTTACTTTTGAGAAGTTACTTTCCAAGTATGACTTCAGGCCCACGCCATAAGTTGCATGTAAAATCATCCCTTCGGGGCATGAGGTAGACCTACCTAAGAGAATGGTTTCTATCTCTAGGGTTGTAAATGTTTGTTTATGTTAAACTTTCCAAAAACATTCAAAACAAACTTGACATCAAATTTTGTGCTTGATCTAAAAAGAACATATCAAAACAAACACTAAACATGATTGTTGAATCACAAGCCCTTTGACTTAGTGTACGCTTTTAAGAGAAGCCCTATATTTGCACTCCTTGAAAGGATTTCCTTAAAGGTTTCTAAATATTCAAGCTTTAATTTCAAGTTGCATTGGATCAAAGTAAATGTTGGAAACTATGGCTTGGGTATCATGATTTCACAACTTAAAGCCATAGACATGAAGGTCACACAAGTCCATGCTTTTTGAGTCAAGTATTGTTGTATCAATTTTCATACTCCAAACATAGATAAATTGAGGAAAAACCAACTTAAACTTGTAAAAATTTGGAGAAAGATTGCTCAAAATGGAAACAAGTTACACAGAGGCCACTTTTGCTCAAAATTCCATCGTAGTTACCCCATTTTCTGCCACAGTTGCTAAAAATTCAGTGCATTTTCTCTCTATCCCAAAAAAGCTACTAATGAAAATTTGGTGCATTTGACAAAACTTGCACACCTGATTCAAAACCAACACACTTGACATTTTTATGTTGCATTTTCCAAATATAATCCAACACACTTGCCACAGATTTGACCACACTTGCTAGAACAACTCACTTTTGATTGAGTAATCATCACATTTGATAGAAACACACAAAGTCCTCACTTGACATTTTAGCTCACAATTGCTTCTCAAAAACCCATGAACTTGACAAATTTTAGGTTGTAGTTGATAAATTAGGCCGCTTTTTCTCATAGTCTATCGCTTTTCCTCAGAAACCATCACTATTGCTTCATCCTGTTGACAATCGGAAGAACAAATCAAAAACTGCTTATAGGATCCTTGTTAGAACGAAACAAACAAAACCCCAGATAGGTCATATAGTCCTTCATCCACTCTCCACTTTCCATCCTACTTTTGGAAATCAAAATAAAAAACAAACAAACCTGGATTATTCCCTCACTCGCACTTCTAAGATATCAACAGTTACTTAGGACTCGCAAATAGTTCAAGTAAGCTTTTCCGCAAAATATCCTCTAGAAGGAGAAGTGAGATATCAACCTAGGCCTTTCAATATTTTGACTTCCAAGAATAGTGCCACCTCCAAAACAACACTCAAACCTTAGGTTCTTGAGCTTCATAACAAACCATATCAAAACATCCACACTCTCACCATATGACCATTTGGTGACCCGTTGCTCCAGTTTAGCAACCGAACCTTATAGCACTGATCCTACAACCAAGTCTCACACATATTGAAGGTGAACAAATTGATATCATTAGCAATTTAAGGACCTTCATATTTGAGAAAAATGAAACACCCAACCAATGGAGAAACACAACGAACATCTTAGATAAAGAGGAAGAGAAAGAAGACCTAGTAGCTGGAAGACCTGTGTTACCACCTCCTACATGGAAATAGATATACACCCTTCATGATCTCTAGCAAGAGAAAAATCCTTAAGCAGAAATCCATATTGTGACTTTCAAAGAACCGGCCTACCATAAAGTTTTCCAAAGGGTACATCTTGAGAAGATACCGCACCCAAAAAAATTGACTAGACCATTTCTATTTGTGCTTTTCAATGGGACAACCACCCTTAGATCTAATGCACTAAACTAACAACAAAAACATTCCTTTTCCATAGCTAGGAGTCACAAAACTTGGCAGTTGTTTATGAAAACTACAAGATCACAACATAGGAAGAACATGGAAGCAAGTAAGAACAATGCCAACATCCCACTAGAAAACACCACAAATGAAGAAGGTGGCGCATGGGGCTATAGGCAAAAGCGACCTTGAAACACCCCAAAAGACACCTATGTATAGAGACACATTCAGTGAGGAAGAGCTAAACCGCAAACGACAAGAAATAATAGAACAAAATAACCAAGACCCAGAAAGAGTGATCATAGAGGAGGTAGATACTAAGGAGATAAATGATGAGGAACTATTTGAACATTCCAACAACCCAAAAGTGATCAAACTAATGGATAATTTTTTGAGAAAGGACCCAAATGCGTACTTCTTTAAGTTAGCACAGAGTGGTGCTAAACTACCAATAGATTTTAATGTGGAGGCCCTCAACGATCCTAATATTATTCCCTTATGGGATAACTCAGTTGAGATACAAATAACTGAACCTACAGAGAACAAAACAGTGGTCAAACCAAGGAAAACCCCTTTTACAAAAACCCAACTCAAATCAAACAAGCGGTAGTGGAACAACAGTATCAAGAAGGTCCATCCCAGTACATACCACAAAACAACAATCCACCTCCCAGACAATATGTACCTCAAAACACTTTGAATGTCGACCCTTCCCAAAACACATAGTACCATCAACAAGGTGGACCATAGGGTCCCCCTCCAATTCAGTACCAACAACAAGGTGGACCACAGGGTCCCCCTCCAAATCAGTACCATCAACAAGGTGGACCACAAGGTCCCCCTCCAAATTAGTACCATCAAAAGGTGGACCATAGGGTCCCCTTCTAAATCAGTACCATCAATAAGGTGGACCACAGGGTCCCCTTCCAAATCAGTACCACCAAAAAGGTGGACCACAAGGTCCCCTTCTGAATCGGCAGTACCACCAACAAGGTGGACCACAAGTTCCCCTTCCAAATTAGTAACAAGGAGTTCCACAGGGTACCCTTCTTCAATTGTCCCATTAACAAGATAACCCATCAATGCATCATCAGGGAAACCTTCAGTATAGTTTTTCCCAACAACAAGGCATTCCACATGGTCCCCTTTTTTAGTCATACCATCAACAAGGTAATCCGCCAATGCACCATTAGGGAAACCTTCAGTATAGTTTGTCCCAGCAACAAGGTGTGCCACATGACACCCTTCTTTAGTCGTTCCATCAACAAGGTAACACGTCAATGCACCATCAGGGAAACCTTCAACATAGTTCATATCAACCACAAGGTGTACCATAGGGTACCCTTCCCAATTTGTCCTACCAACAAGGTAACCCACTAACACATCAACAAGGTAACCTTTAGTATACTTCATCCCAGCAAAATGGAGCTAACCCTCCTTACACTAAGCAAGGAGCTAACCATCCTTACACACAACAAGGACCTAACCCACTCTATGTTCAAAACAACTACCAAGGTTCGATACCCCCTTTATATCCAACTTACGACCAAAGCATGGTAGGACAACAAGGCTATTACACACAAGACTTGCAAACAAAGGTACCAAAAACAAAGATAGAACTACAACTAGAAGTAGTGGAACAAAAGATAGTAGGCATGTAGGTAGGGAAAACAAAGAAGACCTACACCCTTTAGGAAATATGTCCATTCCCATTCGATCGCTCCATCACTACACTACCTTTTCCAAAAAACTTTGAGATACCCAAGTTCAAAAAGTACAAAGGAAGAGGAGATCTAGTAGAGCATGTACAAGACTTCTCAGTATCATGTATGGAGGTACAAAACAATGATGCTTACCTCATGAGGCTCTTTCTACGCAGCCATACAAGCCATTCTATGGAGAGGTTTTCCCATCTATCACTGGGAATTAAAACCTTCGACGAACTATCTATCAAGTTCATAAGACACTTCTCATTCAAAATAGAGCAATAAATCACCATCACGAATCTATCCACAATCAAACAGATTCAAGGAAAGTCCTTTACCTCCTACCTATAGCAATGGAGGCACAAAGCTAGTCGATACAAATGGCCCATTCTAGACAAGGAATTTGTAGATATCTTCATCTCAAATGTCCTACCCAAGATTAACTACCAACTCACTATGTTATGTCCTGCAAACTTTGAAGAAACAATCAAAAAGGGATTACATATTGAGAGATCCCTCATTGCAAGGGGATTCCTTAAATTGAACAGCTAAAGACATTCCCTCTAGTTCAAACAATAAACCTAAGATCTGGGTCAAAAATGAGAACATTGCAAATGATGGAGTAGTTAACACTAGAGCACTATGACATGCACAAAATACACCTCAAAATAAACTGTAGGTGGCACAAATGACCTACGTGTCAAATGGTACACAAAACAACCAACTCACCTATTCCAAGAACAATCAAGTAGTCAACCAACAAACGAATCAAGGAGGGCAACAAAGACAATACGATTAATCTAGGAGGCAGTTCACGGTACTAGGAGAGTCACTTGAAACAATCATGTGTAAACTAGTGTAGCAAAAACTTATCAAGGTCAATGATCACCCAAACTATGAGGAACCTGGCTTCAAGACACCATGGTATAACAAGAAAGACTTGTGCGAATTCCATAAGATCAAAGGACTCACAACCAAAAATTGCATGAGACTCAAACACTTCATCCAAGACTTGATAGACAATGGAGAAGTAGATGTTGAACATCGTCTCAGAAACAAGGACCTTCAAATATACACAAACCCAATCCTAAACCACGCTAAAAGGAATGACAAAGGCAAGAGTACCACAATGCTACTTATACCTATAGTGACACAATTCTAGGAACCCTTTTATAAGTTGATGATAATAGGGAAAACATAGTAACTATACGAGGTGGAGACAACTACAATGTAACTACCCGTCGAGGAAGAGTTACAATACAAGGAGGCCCACCCAAACCTACAACTAAGTCATTGAATGACTACATCATTGTGGAATAGCTGAAGAAAATTCCCACCCTAATCTCAATCCTAGAGTTGCTAAAACTATCACACGCACATAGGGAAATACTTGAAAAAGCATTAGAAGCATTTGTCCCTAACAACCTAGATCCAAATCAGTTCTAAGCCATGGTTGGAAAGATCACAACCAGCAATCATTTAGTCTTTTTCGAGAAAGACCTTCCACTAAATTCCTTACACAAACAATCCCTCTACATAGAGGTTGGTGTCCACAAGAACATGGTCAAGTGGGTATTGATAGATAATGGTGCAGGTCTAAACATTTATACCTTAAAATTCATCAAACAGTTGTGGTATTCTAACGACATGATAGATAAAGCAAGGAGCATTACTATAAGGGCGTATGATGACCTTGAAAGGAATTATGAAGGAAAGGCTACCAGTGCAAATCGGACCAGCCACCATGGAAACCACATGTCAAGTACTTGACCTTGAATTGCCATATAACCTACTCTTGGGATGCCCTTGGATTCATGCATTACAAGAAGTCCCTTCCACCTTCCACCAATGCCTAAAATTTCCCCACAAAGGAAAAGAGGTGGCTTTATATGTTGATCCTGAGCCATTCTATTTATGTGCAAATTTGGAAGAAAAGTATAATAACATCCAACACATACCTAGCAATGACATAGCCTTCCATTCATTCTCGTATGTTGACCCTTCCACGCTACCTTCAACCTCAATCAATATCACATCAAGTGAGCAACCAAAAATGGAAACCAAGGTTCAAGTACTTGATAGGGGTAATGGGAATTACCACTTTAACCAAGAATTTTGTATTGGCATGCTCTCACCAACACCTAAAATCTATGGAGGTCTGAAAGAGATCAAACCTGCTCAGATAGTGAAAATGATAACCAAACCCATGATTTTCACCAAGTGGGGAGACATGAAAGATGAAGAGATATTCAAAGAGGACTTCTCATCCATGATTACAAAGAAGACCAAAAAGAGCTAGAACAACCAAAAACCCTTCTAATAGACTCTAGCAGTAAAGGATACCAACTAGTTAAACAGATGGGATACAGTGGAATAGGCTACCTTGGGCTACACAAACAAGGTAGGTCAAAGCCTATCATAGTGGAACAGGGAAAGAAAAATATGGAACTAGGTTATAAGCCAAAATACGTGGTTACTCCAAAAACTGAATGAACCTCTTTTAAGAAACAGGAAACTTTTGCTAGTGTTAAGGAACTGGATATATACCATATCATGGACAATGATCTACCCGTCTAAGACTTATTCAACAACTTTAGCATTGATAGGTTCCCTCTCCAATTCATCAAAACCATTCCCAATACCTATTATCATTCTAGAATGGACTCTAATGAATATGAATGGGATTCCCCTTCTGTTATCACTGGATATGACTCCCCCACTTCTAGTAATGATGACCTAGACATCTAATGGGAAAAAGATACTATAGCCATACTGACCTTTTCCGCAACCTCCATAAGATTTGTGGATAATGATGATAGCCTACCACTCTGCTACCCACAACTGGTTGATTGGGACCAAGAACAACAGACACCTATTCTGGATCAATTCCAGAATGATGAGGCAATCACAGAGTTCATGGGACTTCGAATAGACATACCAGCAGGAGATCACAAAGCAGGGTTTGTCATGGAACTAAAACAAGATGCATACTTTGGTGGAGAGATTGAACCTTCTAATCACAAAAATGAAAAGGAAAATATAAAGATCAAAGAGAGGTCCCCTAGAGAAAACCACAGTGTGGCTCTATCGGATCTAGAAAAGAAGAAAATAAAAGATTCATCTGAAGGTGAAAAGCTCCTAGAGGCACCTAAGGATGGAGGGTTCAATCTCCCCATATTTGAGTACCAAGAAATATCAATGCTCCTAATAGAAGAAGTAGAGTTCATAAATCTTGGCACCGCGGAGAATCCAAAAATCACATACTAGGTGACATCACTTGATCCCGAAGAGAAAGAAAATTTCATAGCATTCATCAAAGACATGAAAGTAAATTTTTCTTGGACCTATGCTGACATGCCTAGACTAGATCCAGAATTAGTGGTACATCATTTAGCTGTAGTCCTTGGAGCAAATCCTATCAAGCAAAAAATCAAAAAAATGCATCCTCAGATAGCATTACTGGTAAAGGTAGAGCTAAATAAACTACTAGATGTGGGTTTTATCAGACCCATTGATTATCCATAATGGATATCAAATCTAGTACTAGTGTCAAAGCCTACTAGGGGAATAAGGATCTGCACAAATTTTAGAGACCTAAACAAGGCCTATCTAAAGGATGACTTTCCATTTCCAAGTATCAACATGATCGTGGATCTAACAGCAAGGTATGAGATATTATCCTTAATGGATGGTTTCTCTGGATATAACCAGATAAAAATCTCTCTAAATGATCAACACAAAACAACATTTACTTGTGCTTGGGGGACCTTTTGCTAGAATGTAATGCCCTTTGGCCTAAAGAACACAGGAGCAACATATCAAATAGCAATGACAACCATATTTCATGATATGCTACACACCATCATGGAATATTATGTGGATGATATTCTAGAAAAGTTCATCAAAAGAGAAGATCACTTGTCAAATATTGCAATGGTGTTTGATTGGCTTGAACAATATAATCTGAGACTCAACCCTAAGAAGTGCATGTTTGAAGTAACATCTGCAAAGTTGTTAGGGTACATAGTGTTAAGAAGGGGGATTGATGTGGATCATGCAAAAGTAAAAGCTATACTAGAGATGCCTCCACCAAAAACACTAAAACAACTGAGGAGTTTATAGGGAAAGCTACAATCCATTAGGCGATTTATTGCACAATTGGCAAACAAATGTCACCCTTTCACTCATCTTCTACACAAGGATATCACCTTCAAGTGGGATGGGAGATGTGACCAAGCATTCCAACAAGTCAATGAGTACCTACTTACTCATGTACTCATTCCGCCCATCCCAAAAAAGGAAAAGGTTCTCTACGTGTCTACCACACAGGAAGCATTGGGAGCTCTCCTAGCCCAGCTAGATGGTAACAACAAAGAAAGAGTGATCTACCACATTAGCCAAACATTGGTGGGCTACGAGTTGAACTACTCACCCATAGAAAGAGCATGCCTCTCATCGTATTTTCAACACAAAATTTGAGGCACTATATCTTAAACAGAAATGTAAAGTTGATTTCAAAAGTAGATCCACTAAAGTACTTGTTACCAAAAGCAGTCCTAATAGGCCGCATTGCCAAATGGGTGAGATTCTGAGTGAATTTGATATAGAGTATGTGGATAGAAGAGCCATCAAGGGACAAATCATTGCAGACCAATTGGATGAAGCACCCATAGATGATCACAAACCTCTCACAGTGGACTTTCCATATGAGAGTATCTTGATGAGAGAATAGACATGCCATTGAACTCTATACTTTGATGGGTTTCACACTCAACATTGCTCTGGAGAAAGTGGTTTATTTCTCACACCACAGGGAGATAGTATACCCAAGGCATATAGGATCTATTTTCCATGCACGAAAAATGTCTCAGAATATGAAGCTTTAATCACGGGGCTCAAAATGGCTATTGAATGGAGAATAAAAGAGCTACATGTCTTCGGAGAATCTCAACTATTAATCAGATAGGTGAACGGTGAGTACCAGAAAAAAGATGACAATCTGATGCCATATAAAAGGATGGTGGATAGCTTCAAGGAATAATTTTTTCACAATAACCTTTGAGCAAGTTCCTCAGATCAATAATAGAGCTTCCAATGCAATGGCAACAATAGGCTCACTTCTTGATATTCCATAGAATGTTCCTAAGTATGAGTTCCTTGTGGAACAATTGCTCGTACCTACATTTGACATCACATAATTAGAACCGGTATGTGTTTTTGTTGGTCCTAACTCCCCATGGTACCAAGATACTTTTGACTACATCCAACATGGTATCATGCCACTTGACCTAACAACCACTCAAAAGAAAACCTTCACCTGTAGAACTTCTCACTTTACAATCCTAGGAGATACCCTATAGTATCGTAGTCTAGATGGTATGTTACTTTAGTGTCTTAATGTAGAAGAAGCACAAAAATCCTTACAAGAGGTACACAAAGGTGTTTGCGGGTCCCACTCTAGCGGACCTAACCTAGTCCAAAAACTTCTCAAAATAGGGTATTATTTTCCCTCCATGGAACAGGAATGCATGTAGTATTCTAGAAAGTATCATCAATGCCAGCAACATAGTGTTCTGGTTCATGCACTAGCATAGGAGTTGACACCCATCACAACACCATGGCCTTTCTCACATGGGGATTAGACCTAGTAGGTAAGATTTCACTTGCTTCATCTAACAGGCACAAATTTATTATCACATCGACAGAGTATTTCACTAAATGGATAGAGGCAATTCCATTGACCTACATCACTAGAAAATAGAAATCAAAATTAATTTTGAATTATCTAATTTGCAGATATGGAATTCCCCAAATGATAATAACGAACACTGGAACCCCATTCAAAAATCAAGACATCCAAGAACTCTGCTCCCAATTTTCTATCCAACATAGATTTTCCACACCCTATTACCCCCAAGGAAACGGTCAGGCTAAGGCATCTAATAAAACCATATTGAAAATACTCAAAAAAATTGTTAATGAAGTTGGCCATGATTGGAATTTGCAGCTAAACCCAGCCCTATGGGCTTATCGAACAAGCATCTGAACACCTACAAGTGCTACACCATTTTCCTTGGTCTATGGATCAAAGTTTTCTTACCTATCAAGGTCAAAATCCCCTCATTGTGAATCTCATTAAAAGGCATGGTTAGCAACAAACACTAGTAGAATTTGGAAAATAAATGACTACGTGACTAAAACTTTTAGTCACGTGACTAACACTAGTAGAATTTGGCAAATAAATGACTAATTTGGTCATTTATAAGTGACTAATTTGGTCATCGGGTAAAATCACAACTAAATGACTAATATCAGACAAATAAAAATGACTAAATAAATGACTAAATATATGACTAAATTAATGACTAAATAAATGACTATTACTCCTCTATTCTTTTTTCTTTCGAATTTGATCATAATCCATAGAGCTTAAACCCCCCCTCATGGGACCCCTACCTAAGCAGGCCATTTGGCCGCCTAGGTTGCTTGGTGCACCAAAAATACTTATTGTGTGGAAGGCATTGCCTCTTGGTGCAATCTTAAGGCCTTCACATATTTTATAAAAAAAAATTAACATTTACATTCTTTAACTTTTATTACTCATTATGTTAATGAATCATTAATGTTTTTAACTATGATTTGAAGCCAGTTTGATAACATATAATTCTACCAGTGATTCAATAAGAGTTATGGTACATATAATACATATATATTATCAATTATTTCAATCCATTTGAATAGATCATTTAAGGAATCAAGAATCAATAGTGTTATTCCCATAGTCCACCATGATGGGGTCAAAGAGGAAGCATGTTAGGGAGCCCTAACTTCAGCACCACATCTAAGCCCAAGAAAACAAAGTATGTTAGGGAGCCTTAATCTAGATTTGTCTAAATTTATTTCATTCCATTATTTAGCACTTATTATTAATTGTTTAAGCTAGCCACATGCAACTAGAATTTGTAGCACATCCATGCACAAACACATACTCTCTAACATATTAACATACATATAGTTTTCTATCGGCACAATCCTTGAACCTCCTTTAGGTGCAAGTGTTAGTATATATTCATCTCTCTATATAGAATTGTCTCCCCCTCTGTCTCTCTTTCTTTTTCCTGATCTCTCTAAAGATCAATTAAACTATTAGATTTTTTATAATTATAATAATTTTATATTTAGTTTTAGTTTTATTATAGAATACAATATATAATAATAATATAATCTATATATACTATTAAATATAATAATAAATATAATTTAATCTATTTTACTATTTTATTAAATATATATTATATATTAATTATATTTTATATTATATTTATATATTAATGTTTTGCATTATATAAAAAAATAATTATACTTTACCAAGCTCGAATTTCAGTCATTCATCATTTTTTTCCATTTTTTTCAAGTTATTTTCACCATTTTTTGCTTCTTTTCCCACCACTATTGGTTCCTGCTCAAGTCCAAACTCTTCCTTGCTAGCATTGACCTTTCACTTCTCCAATTTGGTGAGCTGCATCTTCAAAATAAGGCTTTGATGAGGGTTTTAGAGTATAGGTCACCTATCTCCAGCCACAGTAGAGTATAGGGGTTTATGAAGCTTCCACAGAGGATTTTGATGGCGGATTCCTGAAGCGTAATGCCTTCTCCAATACATTCTCATGCTAAGTCAACATAAAAACTTGGGTGAGTACGAAAATTCTACATTGTTTCTTTTATTTCTGCATTAAAATGCTCAAAATACAGCTCTGTAAATGCAAAAAAGATTATCATTTTTGTTTTCTTGGATGCATTTCATGCATTTGTCTTCATTTTCAAATGCATTCTATGCTCTGCATTTTTTTTTGTATATTACCGTTTCATCCATATCTCTACTACAGATATTTTTTTTAGAGGACTTTTGCAAATACATTGGAGCTTTTCATGTTTTGGGGCCACTACTTCGGCCATGCTTCATTGTTTCAAAACCCCATCATTGTTGTAGACTTCATGGGTTTGTCATTTCTCAAAACCTATGAGTAGATCTAAAAGCTTTGCTGCCCCTTTTGAAACATTGACTATCTCATTAATGTGGCTTGAAGACTAGCATTTGTCCCTACATCCTTTTGACAACAGTTATGACTTGTGATGGCGCAACAACATCCACACATTTAAAGAGAAACTCTCACCATTGCCTATCAAATCATCATCATTTCCCACACTTTGAGCATCAAATCACTTCCAGACTAATATCATCATCCAACATACTTAATCCATGATATTTCTCTATAGGAAGAAGATTGGGCAATGCATTATTTCTGACATGTGAAATTTCCGTAGCCTCATGTGATGAAAAAGCTTTTGTCTGATCCCGTGGCTGAATTATTTAATGTGCATATTATGACTTGGATTTTTTTATGACTTCCAAATTAATGTATTCATGATGACCTTTTGGTCTGAAAATGATGAAGGACCGCCCTCATGCTAGCTGCCACAACATCCTCTATGCATGACTGTCATCATTGTTTATTGATACTCAATGACATGACTGTCTTTAGATGTATTATATTGTCCTTAGATACTCATGAGTCTAATACTGCATTCTTAGTGCATTGGATGATGACCGTTACTTGTTTTTTCCTCATTTTTGACCTGCAAATTTGTCTCATGGATATGCTTCTTTTAGAGCCATCAACAGTTTACTGTCCTTTATCACTGGGACTCAGGGCTTTATGACTGAGAATGAAAATGTTGGTGTCATTTTTTTCTTGCATTGTCTTTCTAATAATGGCATTTCAATAAGTAATGTTGTCCTCTTGATTGCTACTACCACTTGCTCATTGTTTTCACTATCATTTCTCTACCCTACTGTCATGAAACCATCCTTTTGATCTGCACTTTGATGGTTTTGCACTCATCTTGTAATCACAACATTCATGAAATGATATTCCTTTATCTCAATCATTCTACTAATGAACTCTATGCTTTGAATGAGTCCATACATGGAGTTCTCTCTTCATGTCAAATCAGTGCTATCATGATCTCTTGTCTTTTGATGAGAAGGCTTGTATCAATACACCTTTACTATTTTTCCTAAGGAGTATACCATCCATCCTGCGTTTGTTCTAATGACTACCATGAAATGTTCTTGATATAACTATCTTCTAGATGCTTCATTGTATTTTTGAGACTGTATTTAGCATTTGTATTGCACTTTTGGTTGCATTCACCATCATAACAAGATGTACTTTCATGTTCACTGCTTCTTTTAATGACTGTGATACCATCAGGGCATGCATGAAGCATAGCACTATTGATGACTATCACATATGGATTGATATATGATTAAACATGGCTCATGGGTGGAGCTTACTAAGAGGTGATTCCCTATTATATATCTTTGCCCACAATATAATGGTGTATGCTATGGTTCTGAAATAGTTTGCATGTGGCACACATAACCCTAGGTTAGTTATAAGCCTATAAGTCAATTTAGTATCATGAGGGTATGGGATTATGCTAACCCTAGTCTAATTAGTTTGGGCTATTCATGTGGGGCTTACTTCATATCATTATATGTGAGGTCTTGATTTCTATTGTACTCTCTTAGTGAGGGATTTTTTAGAAAGGAAGAACAAAAAATTATATTAATGTCCATGAGTGTCCAAGAATAGGTTAGTGGGACTAGAATGTTCTCCTATTGCAATAGAAAAGTATTAGGGAAATGGCCCCTAGAAGCAAGGCTAACAAAATAAAATAAAGCAAAGAAATGGATGAGTGGGATAAGCCCAAAATGTTATGCCTAAATTAAGTACAAGTACAAATAGTTGTGTGAGGGGAGGATCCCTCAAAGAGTCTAGATTTGATGAAAATTAAAGGTTGCAACTAAGGTTGGAAGCAAAAACCATCAAGTTCCATACCTTGTCATACATTTGAAGAGCCCATGACACTACCATCTTGTTGGCCTCCTACAATGATTTAACAACTAAACCCTTACAGCTGTGATTCAGAGATTGGACATCTAAATTGAATAGCCATTCAATCATCATGAAGGTGCATTTAACTTGTCAACCCAGGGACGTGAACTTGAAATGGGTCAGCACAATATGTGCACTAAGGATCCCAAGTAGCCATATTCATTCTACAACCAAGAAAAACATAATGCTGAAGGTAAATTGCTTAGAAGGAAATAACATAAGTACTGAACATCAACCAACAACTATGCTAAGTTGAAATGCATGACAGAAATGAAAATTTGAGTAAACAAACAGGAAACGACTTTGTATGCTTTGGCTACAGGAACAGTCACAAAATAGAATTCTAGTGGTTGCAAGAATAGTCAGTGCCAAATTCTTAACTAATTACTGAACAGAAAGTAATAACTAAACTAAACTAAACTAAGGATGGAATGCTCACCAAGTGGGCCCCCTTGGATGAGTATCCTCTAAAACTAATGTAAACTCAGATGCACAGACTTATAACTTCATCTTATTCATTGGAAAACATGATTACAATAGAGCAGTGTAAACTGTATTGTTGAAAACTAAGAATGCGAGTACATCATCAGATCACGCAACCTCCTAAGAAGGAGCATCCGACTCTTATTTATAGGAGAAGCGACTAACTAAGCAAGGCAGTCAACTCCATGAACTGGGAGGACACCACTTTAGGGAAAGCAGAGAAAGTGGAGGGGCAGTTATGCGTGCATGGAATCTGGTCAGACGTGCCTACCTCAACGCAGATTTAGCACAACAGTAATGCCTATATTCGCTCAACATCAATAAAGATCATTTACAAGGCGGTTACAATTTGGTTTGCATGAGGAAGCTCCCGTCATCGACCTCTTTGAATGATTCCCTTCGTTGACCCTTGCATGACCACTCTGTTAGCCATTATGGTGAATGACCAACTGGCATAATCTTCTCAATCTAGTAGCCTCGAATCATATATGCATGGCATTATTAGTATGCATAATAATCACATATCTATAACTATCTTAAATAGCATTCATTAATCCACATGTAGAATTAACACAGATAGTCCATATAACATTTCAATGTCATTAAAGATTTGCAGAGATAAAATTAGGCCCAATGTCTATGGTTTCGAGGAAATATCAACATTCAAACATCAAGGTTCATGAAAATTTTGACAAATAGATCATAAATTCTACCAAAATTAAACCATAAACTAGACTCATCGCATCTATCATTGTGGGAGTGCCAATGCAAGATCCAAGAATGCTTGTTGGGGGGTACTTATTGCTAAGAGGGTTGAGTTGGACAATCTTAGGAAGTAGGCTATTTTTCCAAGAAACTCTCTTAACATTGGGGGTTGAAGAGCTCTTGGAGGTAAAGAAGAAACTGATAATTTGACCTTTTCTTTGAGACTTGTGCTATGGTTTAAGAGTGCTTAAGGGTTCTCATTGTTGAGATGAGGTAAATCGTAAAACCGCAACATAGACTGAGCGCTAATGTTTTGGGGAGCCCTAATTAGTTAATTGCAAGGAAGAGCAATGCCTCATTGATATGCCCCCCATGTTCAGGAATCAATAGTATCCAAAGGATACTTACATTTCCCCCATCTATGATGGAGGGAAGGAGGAAGTAGTTATTTCGGTAGCTTCTAACTTACGTATGGGTTGATTAATTTTATTCAAGAGCAATTATCTACCAAATACAGAAAATAGCTTGTCTAGTTAAGATGTGTAATACAAGTAAAGCACCTTAAATTTGGGAAGCCCTTACCTAATGTGTGCATTTGTATGTTACATTAAATCAATACAGTGGAATGGGTAGTAAGAATTTAGAAATATTTGAGGGAAATTTCAAATCATGTAGGTTATATTTTTGGTTCTTTTATTTCTATTTTTTATTTTTGTCCATAGATGTAAATAGCACATGGGGTTAGAGTTTGATTTTCTTTAACTACCTTTGTTGATTTTTTCCTTGTTTGCAACAAGTCAGTCCTTTTTTATGCTATTAACTTCCAACTTTACCCCCTGTTTTGTTCATGGAAGATTGTTTTATTCAATTGGTTGATGGCATTGGTTTTCAGTGATGTTAGTTGTATTGTATTTCTAAATTTGTTCCTTCTCCTTTGTGGGCCTCTCAATATTTTTCTCTTCCTAGAATCCTATTGTATATTGATGTACTCTCGAGTCCCATTGACCTACTTTTGGTCATTCATGGGCATTAGTCTAATTTCTTTCTTTCTTTTTCATTCAATTGTTTTAAAATTGTTTGTGTACATACACTCTTTTGGTCATTCATGGGCAGTAGTCTAATTTATTTCTTTCTTTTTCATGCATATGTTTTAAAAGTGTTTGTGTACATACAATTAATATCCTTAGTTAATGTTGTTAAGAACTTAATACAGCTTGACCTAGAAAATTGTTTGGAATTTGTAGCATCATCTAATGTCCTATCATTTGTATCCATTTTGTGCATCTACCCCGAAAGATAATAAATTTTGTATATTCTAATGTCAAACTGTTTTGAAGTCAATGAAACTTGCAAATAAGCTGACTTTTGTTCTATGATAGGGTATGAGTCAGCTCGAATTAGAAGATGAAGTGGAAGATGATTTAAAATGTGCCACTGGAGAATTTATCAAAGATGGTGACAATACAAATAAATTGAATCAGGTTTTACAACTTACAAGCTTCAATGATCTTGTATATGCAGAAGCATATATTACAGTTCATCGGTATGATATTGTCTTGGATGTTACAGTAATCAATTGCACAAAGGAAACACTTCAGAATATTTTTTTAGAATTGGATACTATGGGTGATCTCAAACTGGTTGAACGATCGCAAAATTATACTCTAGCTCCAAAGTCAAGCAAGTAGATAAAAGCAAACATAAAAGTGTCTTCAACCAAAACTGGTGTTATATTTGGTAACATTATTTATGAGACTACAAGTGTATTGGACCGCAATTTTGTTGCTCTGAATGACCTACACATTGACATTATGGACTACATATCCCCAACCACTTGCCCTGATGTTGCTTCTAGGAATATGTGGGTTGAGTTTGAGTGGGAAAATAAGGTAAATTAGATTATTCTCTTGGGTGGGAAAATAAATTTAAAGTTGCTAGTAATTTTCTTTCAAATTTATATTGTACCAAAGTTAAACAATAGATTAATCTAAACAATGACATATATACTCCCAATGAGTATTGAGCTTGTACTTTTTCTATTAGGTGGTTGTGAACATAGTTTTTCATGATGAGAAGGAGTTCCTAAACCATATTGTGCGATCAACAAATATGAAGTGCCTCACACCCCTGTAAGTATTTCAATTTTCTTAACTTCTTTCATATTTTTAGAGTAATCTAGCTTGGTCTGCATTACATTAAATATTGTTTAATGGTTCATTTCCCACTGGAGAAACACAATGTTACAGACAAGACTGTAATTAACCATTATTTTTTATATAGATCTGCATTGGATGGAGACTATGGATTTTTGGCTGCAAATCTGTATGCAAAGAGTGTATTCGGTGAGGATGCTCTTGTGAATGTTACTGTTGAGAAACAATCTGATGGCAAGTTGAGTGGTTATATCAGGATAAGAAGTAAAACACAGGGAATTGCATTGATTTTGGGCGATAAGATCACACTCAAACAAAAGGGCTAAGTATGTGTTGATTGGTGGTTGCTCAAATTTTGCTTCTAGGTTTTCTGTAAGAAGTTTTTCCACATTGATATCTCTATCTGCTTACATTTTTTGGTAATTAACAGTTAGAATTTTGACCACTTAAATTGGATGAGTCGTCATTGAAGCCCATTGGTTGATCTTTCATAACTAGAAGAAAATTCTTTATGGTTGGGATGAGAATTATGTTTTTACAACTTGTTTTATCTATTCACTAAGGCTTGTGAAACTTGCACACTGCTTTAGACAATAGTTATGTAAAGAGTTGAGGATGATGAGTATGACATTAATTTTTCTCATGACTCCACCATAGGAATAATAGAGTTTTTTTTGTCTGTCTTGGTTTATGTATCATATCTCATGCACAATATTGTGAGGCAGATTATTAACAAACCAAATGCAATTGCTAACTTTTCACTATGGTGGCAGATAAATGATTCTTTATACCCTGTTGCCTTCATTTTCCAAGCCAATTTCTCCTACTTTGCATAGCTCTGCCATGTTTGTGGATGTGATTTATCTCCTACACAAAAAAAATGTACCAACTTATGACTCTAAAGAGTATATTAAGTTGTCCTATCTAGGAGTTGATAAAGGGAAGAAACCAATATCTATACAAAAAAAATTAAGTGGTTCTTTATCCACTTCTTTTAGTGCCCTAATCAGAGTAGATTGAACTTTTTCTTTAGAGGTCTCCATTCTTAGACAGAGGTCTTATAGTGGACTGAAAAATTGCTTAGAGTGCTTAATTTTTTAACCACTAAAAACAGTAGACATTATAAGTGTTTGTTGGATACAACAGATTCACTCACAAATAGGGAGATATGGGTGGGCCAATGCTTGTGTTTCCATAGTTCTACAAAAGCATTTGATCCCACTCAGTTTCAATCTAAGTGGAATCAACCTACTTTGTTTCAATATTTAGGTCTTCCCTCTTGTTTGCAACTAGGTCATAGATGTAGGCATGCATTAGTGGTTTTTTCTCTACCACTAGAGTTTCATCACTTGTAGGTGTTAGAAGAGATTATAGGGTAAGTGCCTAGTTTCCTCCTAGAATTGTACAATATGGAGCCATCAACCCCAGCCATTCCCAATGAGAATTCTTAGATCCTATATTGGCCTTTTTTGTAGTCAGTGAGTATAATGTCAAATATCCTTGAGGCTTTAGCCTTGCTAGAAGAATGTAACATTATTGGTTTCTCATTGTTGTTTCCTACTCTCCTATTCAAGAGTTCCCTGCTGCACCAAGGGATCCTTCTCTTACAAAGATATTTGTACTCAGTTCTTATCCTTTAAGTATCAAGCACTATTCCCCTCCTCTTATATTTACACTTCTTTACCTTAGAATTTAATTACTTTTCAAAACCTTGTATCCTTTTACCTTAGGACTTCTCTATTGTGATTGAATGTACTTCTCAAATTCTTCTGACCTACTTTTGGTTATCTATGGACATCAATATAATCTCTTTTTTCCCACAGCTATACAGTTCTATTTAAGAGGTACCTCATCAAATTTTTCATGACTTTCAACTCCCAACTATCTTCAAGCCCTCCAAAATTCTATTAATTTCATTACTTGGATTACCCTTTATTTTGTAACTGTCTTTCCTTATCTTGAATATGTTTGGAAAATGGAAATCTTTCATATAATTGATTCTTAATGAACTTTCATTTCAACAATAGTTATTTGATTAGATGGTAGAGAGTTTATAGGAAGGGTATCTAAACATGTCAAACCAATTGTTTGCTTCTTTTTAACAAAAATTACATGTTCAAATCCATCTTCATTTAATTTTAACTTCTTAAAAAAGCTATGTATTTGGATCTTTTTATTTCATTTATGATGGAGAAAGATCCATCTTAATTCTTAACTCATTACCTATGACCTTCCCTTACATGATTACTAGGGAATAAAGGGGAAGCATTCCCATGCACTACTACTAAATAGCCTTTTCTAGGCTGCTAGATGGTAAAGAATGAAGATTTGTCTACTTGGAATCTGCATATCTTGGTTTCATTTGTCACTGAGTTTAGGCTACACCAACATTTCTATTAAAGATCCCTTGCATTTTGCAATTCCATATAAGCATGATAAAAGATATTGATCCTCTGCAAAATTGCAAGTTTAATATCCAACCCAAAGACTAAGGTCTCTACATAATTATTAGTCCCCATAGGAATGTCCAACAAGAAGGCACCTATTGATACTCCTTTCTAACCCTTATGGAATAACTTGCTCTAGCAAGGTTTCTGTTTGAGGCCTTGTTGAAATTTTTGCACTCCTAGGATTGTTACTTCCCATTCATGGAGGAAATTTTTGGACTATTTGTTCTTATCTCTTTATCAAAGGGAATGATAATGAAATTCTCTCCATGGATTCCATTTCCCTAAATAGGTCCTCTTGCATCTTCAAATTCAGAGGTGTCTTCAATGTTAGTAAAAGTCTGGCAAGGACTTTCTCTCATTCTTGAAAGGTTTTGTGGTTTCTTTTTATCCATACTTCCTATATGACCAGACTAGGAAAATATTTTCCAAATGATTCAAGAATCCTTTTATTTACTTGACTTTCCAATGAAGAGAGAAAAGAGACAAAGTCTTGCAGTCATACTCATGCTTTCCCAACTTCTGTTAGAGTAGGCCCAGATTGTCAATGCTACTTCACCATGACTAGTAAGTGCTTAGTTGTTTCTTCACTCTTATTATACATCATATAAACATGAGCTCTACCATCCCATTTTCTTGACTATGTCATGGGTAAGGATCCTCTTTTGAGTTCCCATCTAGGTAAAGGTATTATCCTTTGGTAATCCTTTTTCATTCCAGATCTATAAAGCTTCTACCTAATATTGAATAGCAGATAGAAGTGAATTCATTTTGATTTCACCATGTAACACCCAATTTTTTAACTGGCCCAATGACGTCTCAGCTTGAACATCATGTTCAAAAAATCTACCTTTTCCTGAGAAACCATTCTATTACAGTGTCTTTATAGTCTCTTTTTCTAGCCTCCAAGATCCTTGATTCACCAATAATTCTTACCTCCAGGCTCTAGACAAAATAAGATAGTCTATTTTTAGACTAGGGAAAAAAGGCACTAGTTGTTTTCCCATCCATGAGTTCTACCAAAAATTCATTGTCCTCCCATCTCTTACTCCCACCTTAAGTATTTTCCCACTGAGTTTCTGCAAATTTGGATAAAGTTCCAAGAGTGGGATATCTGATGCGACAACTTGGATGTGAAGATTTAAGATGGACGAATATAATCCAAACATTTCTTCCTGATAATGAAGCTCAAAATTTGATCAGCTTTTGAATACATCCTCCATACTAGCATCCCTGCTAGTGATGAATTTATTAAGTTCATCCTCCTTATATCTGCTCTCCTAACACTTTTTAGTCTACATCCCTTCTTCCATATCAGAAGAGGAATCTATCTCTCCTTTAAGACTCCCTATCACAAAAAGTTTTGCATTATCGATGTCATATTGAAATGACTACCTTAAGTGCTTTTCAATATAAGAAGAGATATATAGCTTTATTGCAATAATTTTTTCCTAACAGCTTGAGATTGATCAACATCCAACTACATCCAGGTATCTTTTTAATTCCTCTATCTTTCATCAATCTCTTTACTATTTGAACCTCGTACAGATGTTTTAGAGAAGAACATAAGTTGCAGCATTTTTAGGATCCAACTAAAAAAGCAGTGTTGTTGGAAATACTCAGCCTATATTCATATATGATCCACATGTACCACAGATTTAACTAGCATCTTGGCCATTGCTCTGTCCCCAAGTTATTTTTCTAGAGATTGAATTGGGTAAAGAAACCAAGTCGAACACCTGGTTGTCAATGAAGATGTTGCTTATTTTTGGAATTATTTATTCCAAAAGAAATGATTTTGGGATTATTAACTAATTTTTTGGGATGTTGACAATTTGTTTTTGTCTATAGCAATTTTTGAAACTATCTTCTTATTGTGAGATAATGGCTTTGTAGAATCCCTGGAGAATTCTATCAAGGTTTTTTTACTATAATTCATTAGAGGCCTCTCTCTTTCATTTTATGTGGGGATTGTAGAAGCCAATTTATGTTACTTGAGTATCTCTTCTTTTAGCATTTCCTACCAATTGAGATGGTAGCACATCTTTCCTTCAAGAAATTCTACAATGTTCAAATCCTCCTTGCATAGTAGCATTGGGATTACTTTGGTCAGCATTCCTTTATTTTTGATAGACAATAGCTTTCTTAGTAAGAAGATAAAAAATACACATTTAGGACACTTGGCAGTTTCCATGAATATTGAATAAAGCCAACACTACTTTTTAGGATAGATCCTTTCACCCACCCATGCCTATTGTTTTGTCAAGTAATGCTAAATTCACCCTTCAATGGATAACATTAATGCCATTTTCAAATGATATGGATGTTGGTATCATCATAAGCTTATTCTATTGAATAATCCCAAAAATGTATAGAATGCAATGAATTATCCTTTTATCTCTTGGTTGATTATGTCTAAATTTTTCATTAATATGATGTTCTAGATGGGCACAAAGTATGTGTTTGATGAATTTGGATTAAGACAAACCTAAGGATAGTGCATGCTTTGTTGGCTAACTTTTCATTATTCACTTTTTCAAAGGATCAATGAATATATTTGTTTGATACAATGATAATTTGGTTGCACTACAGCTTTGGATGAAGACCTAAAGTAGGAGGGAGACAATGCATGTGGATCCATAGATGATGAATATGTTAGATGGAAATAGAATCTTTTGTGTAGATGGATATGCAGTGTGGCAATCAGAACATACTTGAAGGTTCTTAACAACTCTAATAGTTGTACTAGGGGCCATGTTTAACAAAACTCACCACCAAGGCACACATTGGCTTTGAATTGGTGGGCATCAAAACTCACCACCTTGCACTGATATCAAAGCTTCTCATTAAATCCTTCTCTGCATTTTTATTCCCACTCATATGAGATCTGTTTATAAGGAACTTGATCTCAAAACTTGTGACCCTCATCCTACCTACCTTTACAATCTGAATAAAAAGAAAAAAATCTATCCCAAAGATGTTGACTTCAAAACTATTTCAAAAAATGATAAAGATGCTTTATAGTGACAGAGATAATTTGGAACAACACCACACATCGGAAAAATATAGGATTATTTTGTTAGATTTTCCAATGTGTTGCTTGGTTGTTGTTCGCATACAGCTGGGTGCAAGAAATCAGTTTTTTTATTTTTAGTGTTTTTGACCTATAGCTGGGTGATGAAAGTAGCTTTAAGCTTTTTTGTTTCTTTTTACCTATTTTAGTTGCATGTTGGACTCTTCTAGCTTTTTTATGTTTAGAAGGATTCTAAATTTATGAAGATAAACTGATTTTGTTTCTAGAATAAAGCATTTTATATTCTATTGTAGTTACATTTTCTCTTTTAGTTTTTGTAGAACCTAGAACGTTATCTTAGTTTATAAAAGATATCTTGAGCACATACCTTAGCAGTAGGAAACATATCATATACAAAATAAAAAAACATTTAAGTGTAATTTAGTTTCAATCTAGTAAACCAAAAATTTTAAAGTGTTTGTTGTTCATATTTTTAGCAATGTGTCTACACTTTGTCCTACTCAACTCTGTTGTTTTGATTGAAGTTGCAGTTTGTAGTTGAATTATCTTCCTAATTAAAGAATCTACTTACCATGGTTTGAAAATTAACACATTAGAGGAGGATGAGTTAATCTTGAGGATTTGGCATCCTCATCCACCACTCCCTCTCCTAAAATCCAAGTCAAGATCATCGACATTGGTTGTGGGGAATATGAGCTACACAATACCTTTCATGTCTGCAAGCTCCCACTCTCTCCACAAACTCATGGGCGACCTCATCCACAAACAAAGAAATCATCAGACATTCTGCAATTTGGCACCACCATATTTGTTCAACATGGGTTCCTAGTTGATGAGGATATTGAAGGAGACATCAGTTCTTGGATCTACCAAGATGAAGAGTTTCCACCATGCTTCCTCAAAGAAACATATCATAGGGCACTTTGAATCTAAAAAACCATGAATTACAAAGGTAAAGGTCTTGGGCTCCATGAGTAAGGTGTTCTCGATCCAATCACCATAAAAAAAACCAATCATAGAACCCACAAACTGGGATGCATTCCACCAATGAGGAATCCAATGAACCTAAGGACAATTTTGTGCTTATAGAAGTCCCCTCTTTCAATGTTGAATGCATCAAAGTAAGGACCATGACTAACTCCTTAGATAATCTTTCCAACCTCTTCCACAAGATGTCCATCTGTACTGAATTACGCCTCATCCATCCCAAACTCATCAATTGGAACCAACAAGATCTTGTGTCTATAGACACATTTTAGAATGACAAAGTTATTGCTAACTTTGTGGGGCTCTGTGATGATATACCTACTAGTGATCACAAGAAAGGATTCATCGAGCCATCGGTGGGACTAGGTATCTTGTTCCCGTGATGGTCTGATGGGGATGTCATTGGTGGAGTTTGTGCCTATTGCTAGGACTTGGGTAGTGGTTCCAATGACAAGTCAATGTTTGTGTGATGTTTGTGTGTGCTCAGTATTAGGATCTTGACCATAATTTTCATTTTAAAAATGTGCTCTAAAACCCTCGTCGAAACCTTATTTTCAGGCTGCAGCTCACCACTTTGTTTTGCTTGTTTAAATGAAGACCATTCTTGCTTGAAGTAAATATTGCATAGATATGAGAACTAGAGATGTAATAATTGATGATCACTTGAACTACCAAAGTTACAAAAATATGTTTTTTCTTTTTTAAATGAAGACCATTCTTGTAGGCTTTTCATTAAAATTGCATTGTCAACTTTTTGCATTTAGTATGAAACTGAAAAAATTCCAGGCTCAGGAGCCCATCATTATGAAGGATTCAAGTTTCGTAGTATTGTTTGTGGATAAACCATCAAAAGCTTCTTGTCCTATAGAAGTAGTCTTGCTCAATAGTCATCAGGTGAACTCATTAAGCTTGAGACCATTCCTCAAAACTTTATGCTTGTATTGTTGTGAATAATAGTTTATTGCAATACATCGTATTAATTAACTTCATTAACAAATTATCAATAAGTGAGAAAATATTGTGGAAAAAACATCATACCCTTTGATCCATCATCAGGATGAGGAAGTGAAGACAATAGGATTGCAGAGTTAGAAAAATTTAAAAAATGGGATTGTGGTTCTTGCCTTCCATGCTTCTGAACCTCCCCCTTTGGCACCCTATGCTCTTTATTGTGTCAATTCAACAATCCTATTATCTTTGCTTACTCATTGTGATGATGGATTGTGTAGTGTGATCCAAAACATTGATACAAACAAAATATGCAGTTTTTCCCAGAAGCTTTTTTCATTCATTTACATGGACTATGAAAATATCATGTTCTTAAGATTATGAATAGTTTGAGTGGATGGAATGAGGGTTTATACATGTGTTCTAAAAGAAAATCATCTAGGCATTTAATCAAATGGCAACCTCCTTCACATAATTATGAATTGTGTAACAAGATTCACTTGGGATTTTTATAAAGGGCTTGGAAACAATTTAGGAGATGGGTGAAGCTTTTTCCCTTTGAAATTTTTGAAAATGGGAAAATGACAAAGCTTTCTAAAATGGAAATGTTTTACTTCCAAAACTTAGAAGATGGGTAAATGGCACTTATACAGTATAATGCTATATTAGGGTTTGAAATGTTAGTGGCCACAATGACTGTTAGTGATCCAATAGAAAATACTTGGCAGTTAGAGTTTTTGTTACAACTTCTAAGTGTTTGTAGTAGTACAAATTAGAAAGATTATAGATGATTCCTTTATAGTAGTAAAATGTTGTTTGGACACTTCTTTTTTCCGCTATTTTGATCACCTTAGAGATGTTTCTTTCAAGTGCAGGAGCTTGCTAGGGAGTCCTAGAACTACTAGAATGATTGCTTCCTTTTATCCCATCACAAACATGAATGCATTAAGTGCCCTCTAGATATTGTTGATTCGCGTGCAAATGGGGACAAGCCAGTGAGACAATGTACATCTTTGTGTATTACTAGCAAGGAAACCCATTACTCTCACTCTCATTCTTGGTACTATGTAGACCATTATCATGTTATGTTCTCAATAAAATTGTATGATTGTAGTTGACTCAATTTTTTGTTAATTGATTCTCGGCTTAGGTAGTATACATCAAATTACAGTTGTGAATGGTTGGACTAAAAGTTGCATTTTAATCCTTACAATGTTGTTGGATTTAACTATGTCAAGATTTTTAACATCAACATTTCGGATAACACTCCCTATTCCATCATTAGGAAGAGAAAACACTTAGGATAAATTACAGAGAATGCTCCTTAAAAGGAGGGAGAACTTGGAACGGAAAACAAGAAGATGGTGAAAATAGACAAGAAATGGACAAAAAGAGTACAATACCAAATTAATAAAAAGTTTTTAAAAGGAGTACAAAGAAATTAAATAGAAACCATGAGAAATAAAATTTTCACTCTTAATTATTAAAATATTCTCCAAGTAAAATAATTATCTCTCCCTTGGTAAAAACATTTCATCTTGCATTTTCCCAAATGTATCTCCACCATATTCCTTGAGTAAAAACCCTTTAAATTTATTTAATTCCTTGGGTATAAATATTTCTCTTTCGGGTGAAATATTTTATAACTGCATTTCATATTATTGCTATATGAAATATTATCATGTTGTGATTATTATACTTATCCTTTCATAAATCTCCATCTTGTATTTTATGATTTATTTAATCATTCAATCCTTATGTCCCCCCGATAATATTTGTGTTTCACTCCTACCGATAAATCCTCTCATCAATGAATTCAAGTGTTGTCGGGCAATCAGTGAGACTTCAGCATTACTCCCACCGATATTGGAGAGTCTCTTTGATGCTTCTCTTGTCACTGCTCTACTCTTTTCATTCTTTTTGGGCTATCGGTGGGACTGGCTCCTTTGTTCCACCAATAGGTGTTTCTTTAGCCGATGGATTTTTTCCTTTGTGATGTTGCACTATTTTAGGGTTTATGCCTAGTTTTGTAGTGATTTGCGAAAATGCTTTGAGATTCTTTCATGAATGGTTGAGTTTGAAGCTTTTATGAGGAGAACCCCTTATCACATTCAGTGTGATCCTTTTCTTTATCTATAGACAGGGTATTACTCTTGTTGAGAGCAAGGCCACCGGTTTGCTTATTTCTCTGCCTCCTATTAATACTCCCTAGCCTTTCCAAGTCCATGAGTACATAGAAGTATTTTGTACCCAATCAATTTTTTCATCTACACACCATTATCCACTCATTCTGTATTGTATCATATGAGCCAAAACGCATTCATTTTAGCCAGTGATATACTATCTACATAAATGAGGTGTGGTGGTTTTCAAAGATTATCAAGCCATGGTCTTAGTCCATTGTTCTTAGTTTGAGTAACATGGATTGGTGCAAAGAAAATGAGCATGATGGATCAATTTTTCCCACAAGATTGTGCATGAGACTTATAGATAATAGCCATCACATTTTCTTTTTCTAAATGTGTGTATGAAAAAATGTATCAATGTATAAACAAATTCAAACACATATTAATAAGACATTATATCAAGAAAACTGAAAAGGAAAAACAGAATGAACAAAATTGTTACTGCAGCTTCCCCGAACTCGTCTTATTTCTCTCTAACTCCAGCGTTTTGTTGTTTCCAATTGCTCTCAGATCCAGCAGATCAAGCTCAACAAAATGGACAGCTAAAGAACGAGATGTAAATAAAAATGCATATTATGCGAAATGCAAGACTATGCTAAGATGGAAGTATTGTTGTGATGCTAAAAGGATGTGAGTGCATAAGCTAATTGTGTGTATGTTCGTGCGTTCGTCGTATGTATGCGTGTGTGTGTAACCAAAGTTTGGATTTGCACTAGTATTTATAGTCTTTGAAAGGATTCCATTGGCTGATTTGATTAACGGCCCAGATTAAGCTTGTTAGAATGGACGGTGGAAGATTTTCATAAGTTTGAGAGGGAGATAGAAGGTTTCCCTTTTCCTTCAATTTTCGTCATTGAGATCCGAAGGGAATTTGTCGTTTTGAAGAATGAGTTTAGAATGAGTTTATAATTAAACAAAATAGATTTATTTAATTTGTAAGTGAAGATGGATATAGAAACTCGCATAATTAAATAAATTATATTTAATTATGTTTTAGAAGTGAATTTAGAGTGTAATTAAATATTTTAAAAATATTTAATTATTTATGGAGTGAGAAGAAAATATTAAATTAAATATTTAATATTTAATTTAATTATGGGATGAAGAGAATATTCCATATTTGAATTTAAATATTCAACTTTTAGAATAATATGATAATCAAATATAAATAAATTATGAAAATTTATTTAATTTAATTAAGTAGAAAGTGAAAAGGTGGTAATTAATTAAATAAAGTTATTTATTTAATTAATGTAGAAGAATCATAAGAATGAACAATATAAATAAATAATTAAATTTATTTATATGTAGATGACTTTAGGAGAATTAATTAAATAATTTATATTTAATTAATGTAGAAGAATTATAAGAATGAACAATATAAATAAATAATTAAATTTATTTATATGTAGATGACTTTAGGAGAATTAATTAAATAATTTATATTTAATTAATTAACAAGCTTAATCATGACCATTTTTAGATGCATACACTAAATACTTGAGAGCGTCAAGCTTATCAGATCATTTTTTTAATTTTCTAACAAATCGATCACATTTGGTAAACTTGGGGGTCCCATTAACTAAAGTTGATACCCATACTGCAAATTCATTGTTTCCCTGTCCCATGATTTCTTTCAAAGTTTCTTCAACACTATGGGAACATCAATTTGATATTATCTTTCATTACCTTTTGGATCTCTAGTCAATTGATAAGTCATTTCATCAATTTCCAACTCAATTTTTGTTCTCACTGTCTGATTTTAACTCTATGTTGTTTGCTATCCTGATCCCATATCTCTAATTTGTTGAAAACATATTTGCAATGCAACGTTGTCTTATTTGTTCACAACATGATTGGGAGCAATAAGACCCTTCCTTTCATGACAATAGTATCAAGAAGTTGGACTCTTCTACTTTCTAGGTTCACTATGGATAATTTCAAATATTTTTTAGTCCTTTGGTATGCACACTTGGTCTAGCATTTGCCATCTTCACCTAGCAACATACTGACTTCTTTTTTCCTATCTTGATTTGGGGAAAAACAGGGGAAACTATGGCCCTCCTTGAAGTTTCCATCATTATTTCCACTTTAAGTTCATTCATTCAATACTTCCACAATGGCATTAAGTCATCTTGTCTCCATCATTTAGGGGATACAATATTCATTCCTTGTTTGATGCCAAAGAACTACTGAATTCAGAAATTTTATGAAGAATAGATTGTGTTGTATCGAAAACAACACTCTCCTCTTTGGAAGGTGCTTTGCAAAAACTAGAGACAAACCTCAAATTATATTACTACCACTTCATTCTTTTCTTTGAAATCAAAAGCATACTCAAGCCTCTACTGTAGAAGTACTTCACACACCGTGCATCCCTTGTTCAATAGCAACTCCCCAAGAATATTTTGATTCATAGGGTGAAACATGATTTTAATGAATGCACTCTAGAAAGGATTCAAAAGCAAACTGAGAAACAATGTTGGCTTATTTACTTTTCTACCACCCTTAGTGCATTTGACTACAATTTCAAAGAGTCTAGTGTACTCTTTTTCTTCACTATAGTTATCTTCCCAATAGGATAATTTTATCCGTTTCAATATTCTTCTTTATTCATTCATGAGCAGTGAGCATTATCTACTATTTCTTCAGTAACCCATTCCTTTTTACCCTTTTGAATTCAAATCTTTATTAAGATCATGCCATCAACTCCACATTTTTTAAGTCTGGATAATTACATCCATTTGTTTGTCAAATACTGCTTTTGTATGCATTTGGGGTGAAACTGGAGTGGGCAAAATTTGCATTTTAACAATTTTGCACTGTAACCAAAACAAACCAAGTAGCCTCCAAAATCACCTCGAAAAATTGATCAAAACTTCTCCTTGAGCCATGAAAATTCACCAACATGTTGAGTTATGATAGGGGAGTACACTTGTCAAAAGGATTGGCATGAAGTTATCAGGATTGCAAACTGTCAATGTTCAAAGTTGCTTATTTGGCATTTTTTGCAAACTACACTTTGTCAAACTCAACTGAAACCCACCAACTTGCCCTTTCAAAAAAATATCAAACTTGATCCTGGGAAGCTATAACTTTGGAGATTAGTTCATTTAGGTCACATGAACATGTAGGAAAAGGGGTTTTTCTTCAATCTTCTTTCTTTACAAAATATCAAGCATCAAAGTTGACCTATTTGTAGCTGTTCTGGAAATGCAATCTTCAAACTAGGTAAAAATCAATTTGGTTTTGGTTTTGAAAGAATACCAAACGAGATGCTAGGACCCTAAAAATTGGCACGAAAGAACATTAAAGTGGGAAGAATTTGAGACACCAATCGGTTTGTTATGACACTTTTTCAGTTGCTTAATATTGTCCTCCAAAGTTGACCCTTTTGGCAGTTTTAACACTATGTAAACAACAGACCTTCCCAAAACCCTTCAACTTGACCTTTTGAAACTTTATCAAATCTAATCGTACAAAGCTGAAATCAGGTGTGCTCACTCACATATGGTAGATGAACACATTTTTAAAGTGATTTTGCATGAAACTGAAGAGGCTTTAAATTATGATTTTTCAAAGTAGGCACTTAAGGAAATTTTTACAAATTCATTTCTGAGTGTCGAAATCAAATTTTTTTGTTATGGGAACCTGAAATTTTGGAAAAATGGTTGGAAATTTTAGGTTCCAACACAACCAAAGAGGCTTACCTGAAGATGAAATTTCTTTTTTCATTAATGATCCTTTCACTAGCAATGTACCTAGAGATTGCTCAAAAACATAAACTCAAAATGCTCTCTTGCAACAATCTTGGAGATGAATTTAGATGTAGTGTGAAAATCAGAACATACTCGAAGGTTCTTAAAAACTCTAATAGTTGTACCAAGGGCCATGTTTTTGTAGTGCAAAGGAAGTAACTCACTCTCATGAAAACAAATCTCAGCAACAAAGGGTTTCAATCCCACAAACTTTTCAAACTTCACAAGAAATCATCATAAAAATAATGGCACAAAACTAATTTTACACATTCTCTGAACCAAAAAAACTTAATCATCTTCTTCAAACTCATTAGAGACTCAATCTTACCCAAATCATCCAATATCAGGACCTTTATTCATCATCTTAATGCATTTTCTCTTAAATTTGTCTTTAAGCTAGTAGCACTTCAAATATGAATTGTCAATGAAATCTCTCAATGCAGGCCTTATCTTCAGACTGTAACTGACCTTTTAGATACCTTTTAAGCCTTTTTAAAAAATATCTAAGTTTGAGACAACTTTGTTTTGTAACAACACCACAAAATAATGACCGTTCCTGCCCTTTTAGGCCTATTTAGGCTTGGATACAAACAGAGCTTATTGATTTTGATGTATCCAAACTTAAAACCACTCAACCAATGCTTGGAACATGTTAGTTTAGACCTGCAAATGCTTTTAGAAACACCAAAAGTCCATTTACCAAGATTTGTACACAAACCCTAAGGCTTTACTCACTTGGTTGCTCTATTTTCTGAACTGAGACGTAGTTTACAGACAAAAATTGCAAACTTAATCACTTTACCCTTAACATTTTGCTCCAAAACCTTCAAAACATGAAAGTAGATGCTATAATTATTCTTTCCACCAAAAATGAGAATTTTCCCATGGCTAAAATGTGAGAAACATAAAAAACCTTATGTTTTTGTTTACCCTAAATTAGGGTTTCAGCAGTCTACAAAAAAAAAGAAAATAACTTGCTCAAATGTAAACCAAATTGCATGAAACAAAGTTAGAATGGAAGGTGATTGAAATATATCTCACTTACAACCAATGAGAAACCACTTCTTGCCCATACAAGGCCGTACACAAAAAGAACACAGTGATTTTTTGTGAAATAATGCAAGAAACAGTAACTTTCATTGATCAAAATCTTATTCGCAACCACCCACGCCTTCCAAAATGGTTACAAAGCATTTTTAAAGGCATTACATCATGAATCCTCATATTCCAATTGATTTCTAATTGCCTATCAATGCCTAGAGCCAAAATGACATTTCATATTCCAAGTTTGCATCATTTGCAACTTTACAATTTTGCATATTTATGACAACTTTTGAATCATTTTACATTTTTTTTGCAAAATAAGACATAGTGACCTCCTAATGACTCTAATCTATGGAAAATGACCTAAATGACAATGTTAAAACATCAAAAATTGATCAACATTCAAGATTTGCTTCCTAGAATCATAACATTGTCAAGATACTCCTACATCATTCTCCCGACCAAATTATTTTCAAGTCCACTTGAATTTGAAATTGTCAACAAATTTTCATTCTTTGTATGCTCTTCCTTGAAACTACTCCTAATCATCTTCAGTTTTACCTTTGGCTTGAACTTGTCCATGCAAATCAGTCCTCTTCTTTGTTTTCCAACACTCTGTTGCTTCTCAATTTTCATCTCAACGCCTTGTCCTTCTCCTATTTGTTGCATCTTGATCTTCAAATTGTTCCCTATCCAAAATATTAGCATAACAAAGAAATGATATATAGCTTCTACCACAATACCTCCATCTATCTTCAATTCTTTGTAAGTCTCCAAGATTAATTCATCCATGATCTTCTCTTCATCCAATCTTGACACCAACTCAATATCTTCTCCTTCTGAGATCAGGTCCTTTGTCTCTATTTCCCCTTCATCTTCATGCTTAGAAATGGTTGCGCTAATATTTTTCCTCATCCTTGAATTTTGCTTCATCATCCTCAAATGCTTCTTTCTTTATCCTGTTCATTTGTATTCTTCTCCTTTTGACTATCTTCTAAATGGGCCATTCAAATTTCTTTTTCATGGTCAAGTGCCAACTTGTCATCTGCTTAATCATCTACTCCATCTTCATCATAGACTCCTGGAACTCTTTTTCCAACTCTTTTTCCAACCTTCTCATTTCTTGCTTTAATGCTGCTATTTCTCTATCAAACTTCTCTTGCCTATTTATCTTCTTCCTTTCTTCCTCTTCCTGCAAATGTATTCTTAACACTTCCATATTTTCTCTTCTCAGGCAAGCTTCTTCTTGCTTCCACTTTCTCTCAACTTTCTCTACCTTCTCTTGGCAGCAACCAGGTTATCTTCTCAACCTGCACACAACCACAACACAAACCATAGAACCACAAACCAACTCTCCTTTCCTAGACCCTTCTATCTCTGATACCAAAATGATTTAGTGCAAAGGAAGTAACTCACTCTCATGAAAAACAATCTCAACAACAAAGGGTTTTAATCCCACAAAATTTTCAAACTTCACAAGAAATCATGATAAAAACAATGGCACAAAACTGAGTTTACACATTCTCTAACCCAAACAAACTTAATCATCTTCTTCAAACTCATTAGAGACTCAATCTTACCCAAATCATCCAAATCATCTTAATGTCTTTTCTCTTAAATTTGTCTTTAAGCTAATAGCACTCCAAATGTGAACTATCAATGAAATCTCTCAATGTAGACCTTATCTTCAGACTGTAACTGACATTTTAGATACCTTTTAAGCCTTTTTAAAACCTATCTAAGTTTGAGAACTTTTTTTGTAACAACACCACAAAATAATGACGGTTCCTGCCCTTTTAGGCCTATTTAGGCTTGGATACAAACAGGGCTTATTTATTTTGATGTCTCCAAACTTAAACCTACTCAACCAACACTTGGAGCATGTTATTTTAGACCTACACATGCTTTTAGAAACACCAAAAGTCCATTTACCAATATTTTTACACAAACCCTAAGGCTTTACTCGCTTGGTTGCTCTGTTTTCTAAACTGAGACACGGTTTACAAACAGATATTGCAAACTTACTCACTTTACCCTTAACCTTTCGCTCCAAAGCCTTCAGAACATGAAAGTAGATGCTATAATGATTCTTTCCACCAAAAATGAGAATTTTCCCATGGCTAAAATGCAAGAAACATAAAAAACCTTAAGTTTTTGTTTACCCTAAATCAAAGTTTTAGTAGTCTATAGAAAAAAGAAAATAACTTGCTCAAATGTAAACCAAATTGCATGAAAAAAAGTTAGGATGGAAGGTGATTGAAATATCTCTCACTTATAACCAATGAGAAACCACTTATTGCCCGTACAGAGTCGTACACAATAAGAACACAGTGATTTTTTGTGAAATAATGCAAGAAACAGTAACTTTCATTGATCAAAATCTTATTCACAACCACCCATGCCTTCCAAAATGGTTACAAGGCCTTTTTAAAAGAATTACATCATGACTCCTCATATTCCAACTGATTTATAACTACCTATCAACACCTAGAGCCAAAATGACCTTTCATATTCCAAGTTTGCATCATTTGCAACTTTACAATTTTTTCATATTTGTAACAACTTTTGAATCATTTTACATTTTTTTTGCAAAATATGACATAATGACCTCCTAATGACTCTAATATATGGAAAATGACTTAAATGACAATGTTAAAACATCAAAAAATGATCAACCTTCAAGATTTGCTTCCTAAAATCATGACATTGTCAAGATGCTCCTGCATCACATGTTTAACAAACCAAATGCAATTGCTAAATTTTCACTATGGTGGTAGATAAAAGATTCTTTTTTCTTCTAACCACAGCATTAAGTAAAAGTCTCGAATCTAGAAATACCCTGTTGCCTTCATTTTCCAAGCCAATTTCTCTAATTTTGTTCTTGTTTAGTATTTACTTTTGTTGTTGTTAGCATATGAATTTTTTTGTTCTTTATGATTTTTTGGGGATTCTAACTTGGTTCACATGATTTTTGTTTTGGACCAAGTGGACAGAGCCGAGGTTGTACAAAAAATGCAGGTGCCAACTGTACCTGAATGTCTTCAACATCCTTTCTTCTAGGTTCTTTAAAAAAAAAAAAAAATAGTACTATGCAGTTCTATATTTTTCTTGTTTCTATTTTATGACTACATGGTAAATGGAATTCTCTGGGACATCCTACATGGTGAGAAAATGATGTTATGCAAAAACATGATAGATTTATGAAATATGATTCCAATCAATATTTCTACCATCTGATCAAAATAGATTGGGGAGAACCTAACAAACATTTTAAATTTTTATGTAGGAACATCAAAGAAGATTAAATTAGACTAGGATACTCATCTAAAGATAGCCTATGGTGCTACAAAAGGATTAGCATATCTTTATCGTGACTGTAACCAATGCATTGTTCACAGGGATGTAAAGATATCTAACATTCTTTTAGATGACAACTTCGAAGCACATTTGTCAGAATTTGGAATTTCCAAGTGCATTTCCTCAGCCAAAACTCACACCTCTACCTATGTTATGGGTACTATTGGTTATATTGACCCTGAATATGCAAGAAGCTCAAGGCTTAATGAGAAAATTGATGTTTACAGCTATGGTATTGTTCTTCTGGAGTTGCTAATAGGCAGGAAAGTTGTGGAAAATGACTCAAATTTACTTCAATTGGTAGGATTTGTGATTAGTGATAAAGAAACCAGAAAGATATGAAGATGAAAAGTTAAATGATCAAATTTTTTAAGGGATAGTTCAATAGTAAGAGAAACAATGAAGTGACAATTAACATGGTCATAAGATGATAGTAATCAGAATGAGGGCAGCCTATAGATGATTGGAGCTTTATCGCAATCATAGAATGAAAGTTCCTTTGTAAAGATGTATCATGCACTTATGCATTACAAGGGTAAGGGACTGTAGGTTATGATATAAAAGAATAGTCATGTTCCTATTCTTTTGTAAGTTGTTGAACAACATAAAGGCAAGGTTTTGGAGCAGATTTCAGCTAGTTCTTTTCTCTCTCAGCAATGTATTGTATTATTTTCAAGTTCTTTCATGTTGGGACAGCAAATTGTAACTCCATTTTCAAGCTTACACAGCTGAATGTAATATCTTTTTGATTAATAAAATAAGCTATTTTTACCTTCTCGTTGTTTTATTGTGCAAATATTTTAGATAGTTGATAAGTAATCTTTTTTATTAATGGAAACCAGTAAATAAAAATAACTAAATTAATGACTAAATATATGACTAAATTAATGACTAAATTAATGACTAAATATATGACTAAATTAATGACTAAATATATGACTAAATTAATGACTAGATATATGACTAAAGTAATGACTAAATAAATGACTACCATGACTAAATAAATGACCAGTTAACAACAATCAATGACTAAATAAATCACTGCCATTACTAAATAAATGACTAAATTAATAAGTAAATCAATGACTAAATTAATGACCAAATCAATGACCAAATCAATGACTAAATAAATGACTAAAATAGTTTAGTCATAAATTTGGTGGTGTTATAAATGACTACAAATAAACCACTAATAGTCACTTGACTAAAATTAATCATTTATATGCATTTTTTAGTAGTTTATTTAGTCATATATTGTTGTTTGTGTACTAGTGAAAGAATACAGGTTATCTAGGCTAAATGAATTAGAGCTCCTAGATGAAAGGTATTTGATCGCGTTAAACCATCTTCAAGTTTATTGAAATCGACTCAAATGAAGCTATGACAAGAAAATCAAAGACATAAACTTTCAAATTAGTGACTTGGTCCTCAAGGAAAATTAGAAGGTACAATTGAATCAAGATAGCAAAGGAAAATTTTAACCCAATTGGTTAGGCCCATTCATCATCACAGTGAGCTACGACTCTGGGGCCTATCAATTGGCTACTCCTAAAGGAGAAACTTTAGTTGAATTGTTGAACAATAGCCACCTTAAGAAGTTCTACACATGAAGCACATTGGAATACCCAGGCAAAAGGGTAAAAATCTAAAAAAAAGGAAAAGAAAAAATACAAAAAAAATAAAAAAAGCAAGAAAAATAGTAAAGAGAAATAAAGCGTTCCTTGAGTGAAAACCACTTTGTGGTTCTCCTACAATAGGTACCATAGTGAAAACCTGGAAAACAAGCGCTCTGTTTGAATAAGATTTGCATCATTATCTATTGGTACTATCCACAACATCCACCCATTCATTTCATAATAAAACATGTATCCAACCATGGCTTGTTACTAATTAAGGAAAATAGTCTTGTCTCCAATTGGGGGCAACTTCTCAAAGCTAGTTGTGGATTAGATCTTGGAACATCCTATCATGGTCAAAAATAGCAAAATCAAAAAAAACATCTCAAAAAAATAGTAAAAATCAAAAACATTTGAAAAACATTCATTGGGTTATTCCTTCACTCAAACAGTCTAAGATATCAACATTTGCTTAAACCTCATAGCTAGTTCAATTAGATTTACCGCAACATATCCTCTAGACACGGAAGTGGAATATCAATCCAAGTTAACAATGTTGTTTGAACCTCAAAAATAAGCTTATGCATTGAGTCAACTGGTTGAACTACATGATCTCTGTGTGTACAACATAGGAAAGGCTTAACAGCCCTCGAGACCCTAGGTCAGTCCCCTTAGGTTTCTATCATGCTTTATTTCAACTTAGCCAAAAAATTTAAAATCCAAAAATAGCCAAAAATACAAAATCCAACAACATTCACAAAACATAAAAGGTCAAAAACATTCAAAAACCAAGGGAATTACGAGCCTCTGCGTGTACAACGTAGGCAAGGCTTATCTTTGATGAGCCCCCGAGGCCCTAGGTTAGTCCCATGAAAACAACAAAAACATCATAAAAACTCAAAAAATCAAAAGGATCCTAAACTCCATCATCACCATCCACAATAAACTTTTCACCCATAATAAACAATTCATCGCACTCACCTTTTTGACAAAACAAACAAACAAACAAACAAACAAAGAAAACATCAAAAGCTAGAACCTTCAAGCAAAACAATCACAAAGATTTGATCACAAAACATACAGAAACAAATGCCAAAGTATCAACAACCTATCTTTTGAAAATTCACTAACAACATCCTGAGATATGCCTTAACGGATCCATTTCTACGATAGACATGATCAACAAAGGATAATAGTCCTGAAACCTGAAACAGATATGGCAAGTGATACTACAACTTTGTTTTTATCTTTTTGTAGTCTTAATTTTTATGATTTATTTTATTGACTCATTCCCAAAATCTCTCGAGGATGTCCATATGGATTTAGAGAAGAAGGAATGAGGGAAATTGAACATCATTTCGATTTGTTGTTTGTAAGATATTTTTTGAGATTACCATGGTGAATACTTGCTTTATTGAGTGTATGGAAGTTATTTTGAAGCATTTCGTGAAGTAGTGGCATATTAGGTGCTTAATACCTCTTGTGTTACTGGTCTGGCCTGTTTTAACATAACCAAAATATATACTTTAAACAAAGTTTATGTATATCTGATATGAACATAAATACTCTTTGTTTGTAAAGTCAAAGTCCACGCAATAGATACAAAGTCACCTTGGTCATTAAAACCATGGTGCATCGTATATGTTTGCTACATCAAATAGGATTGTTTAAATTGCGAAGCCTCCAAGCAAAGTGAAAGCAACACATCAACAACTAACAAACATCAAATTTCTATCCATCATCAAATATTTCTTCTAACTGACATCCATCTTGCATCCACAATATCATTAGTACCATATCCATCCTACATCCACAATGTCATCAATACATATCATGACGATAATAAAACAAAAGCAATCAAAACATCATGTATCATGTATAAATGACATACATCCATCATGCATCATCCATACATCATATAAACATCATTTATCAAAATGATACATTGATCATCTATAATAAAACATCATATGATATAAAATATGATCCATCCATCCACGTCATATGCATACATCAAAAAAGTACAAAAACATATATAAACATACATCATCATACATCATCATCCATGATCATCACATAAACATATAAATGAATCGAATCAAATAAGGTATATCTCATATATATCATCATCAAAAAAGGGAGAATGTCATAGTACACCATCATCATGGAAACAAGTGTGATAGGATAATAAAAAATAATACATATATATGAGGTCTCAACTAGGCCAATGAATATATATACAAAAATCATGTTTGCAATATGTCTCTAAACAAACATCATAAATATCAAGTACATATAAAACACTGCCCAGCAGAAAGGGGGCAGACTCTAAAAACCAAGTTGTGGACCACCATCTAGATCTAGCTATCTAACAAAAAGACTAGCTGACTCGGCACCACCGCACACAGCACTAGGGTCTCTAAATCGTGGTCATCCCTACGCTCTAGGAAAAAAGGCATCATAGAGATTTTGATAGTATGTAGATCTCTATAACAACTGATTCCACTCTGCACAAAGGGTATCATGCTCTGCTTTGAGAGTATCTCTCACCATAGTAATCACCTGTAACTGAGCCTCTACAACATACAGTCACCCGCTCCCATTGTCTCACTCCGCCCTTAGGCTATCCCTCTTAGCACTTACGGTAGCAACCTGAGCCTCCGCAGCCTGTTGTTGCACTACCTCTGCATCCCTCATGGCTGTCATCTGTACTAATAATACTTCATCTCTCGGTGGAGGAGGGGGACCTGGAACCTATCCATGAGCCTAAGGAATCTGATCACCCTTACCACCCTATGCTCCATCCTGATGGGCCTGACCAAGTTGCTCTGCTAGAACCTCAATACATTGTCACTCCCCACGATGACCTATGATACCTACTCAACCAACTACGAGATCACTACTAGGATCTATGAATCTCAATGGCACACATCGTGCCCACCACTAATCAAAATTAGGAGTGGTACTTGAATCTGCTAGACCTAATGTCCAACCCCATCCTACTAGGGCAAGAGCTCTGAAAGCATAAATGGTAGCATCTTTATCAACCAAATGACCCCATACATGGACCTCCCTAGTGGTCCGCCCGAATCAAGCCTCATATGCATCAGGAAATAGGCCTTGTCTCTCCCCAAACTGCCTACACACTCTGTTAGGTAAGTATCACTCTAGAAGAGAGTGAGAGTGACCAATTAGCCATCTGGTCTACCGACAGTACACTAGTTGCTTCTGATCCTCTGTCCATGCATCACAATCCATATAGGGCCTCCAAACAAAACCTGGCATGTCATCGAACACACGACGCTAGTATGAAAGATCCCCAGGAAAGGTATAATGAAGAAAGTATCCATAACGATAAGAGTATGGATCACCATCAGCATGATCTTGTATAGCATTAGGTCGCATCACTGCAATGTGCTCCCAAGCCCATACATGTAAAAGAGAGACACCTGCAAAAATGGATTTCCCACCCTAATATGCAACCTCATGCATATCTTTGTAAAGATGGGCGAGAAGACACAGACCACATGCATATTTGGTCCCATGCTCAAACATACCCTCAATACAAATACCCCATCTAACAGGGAACTGATGACCTCTCCTATCAGGAACAAATAGCCTTGAAACCAAACCGAAAAGAACAAGGGAAACAGGGTCTGCATTGCCAACAAACTCTAATAAATCAATCTCAAACTGTCAAACCTCCAAGTATCTAACACCAAGCACACACCACATTGCACGGGTACCTCGTTGAACATGGTATGTAACAAGCTCACCACGGATAGGAATAGGGAGAATCCTCCACACATTCTCAAGGGTAATGGTGGCCTCTCCTATAGGTAAGTGGAATGAAGAAGTCTTTGAATGCCACTGCTCCACGAGCACAATCATCATCGCCATGTGAGATTGGATGGGAGGCATGTAACAAATATGACGAAGCTCTACCGCATCTAGGAAATCTCACTCCAAAACATCAAAACCAAAAATTGGATCAAATAGATCACGAGGTCATCTCTCCCTTGACAACAGTGGTTTGAGGATCACCTGCAACCATTTAACCCATGATGTTAAGGGTGCACTCTAGGAACACATAAAATTCAAAAGAGAAAGCTTTCTAGAAAAAGCGATGAAACTTTAGCAAAAGTGAGGAAAAAAGACAAAAGTGATGGAATAACTCAAGTGCGCCAAAATCAAAAGTGCAAATTTTTTGCAAAGGCACAAAACTAAAGCAAGTGTGCAGAAAACATAACCAAGCAAGAAAAAGCAAGTTTCAAAGGTGAAAACACAAGTCAAAAGCGTAGAAATAAGTCAAATGCGCAGAAATTTTGCAAAAGTGAGTTTTATAAACTAACAAATGTGCTAAAACTGATGCAAGTGCACTAAAACTCTAAAAATATTGTTTTTGACTTATTGCACTTTGTGCACAAATTAAAAGAACATGAAAAGACAAAAACGAGAAGCAAGAGGGTACATACTGGGGCACCAACACCTGCAGGCCGTCCAAACTCTCGAACCAAGTCTGAACAATGTGAGGCTCCCTAATTCCTAGGCATTGCTCCTCGACAACTGACAAAATGAGAAATCCAGAGGCTAGAATTCGCTATAGGATCAAAGTGAAAATGAGGTAATTAGAACCCTAATTACCTATATTAACCCTCAAAAACCCAAAATTTTACCTAGGAAACCCTAACTTTTACTTAAGGAAACTTCTTACGTTCAAATTAGGACTTCCCAGGAACATTGGAATAAGAAACGAGGGACCTATAGACTTAATTTTTTTCTCTCTACACAACTGAACTAGAATAGAACAATGTCGTGAGCATGACCACAAAATCAAAAAAATTGGCCAACCTCTCGAGGGGGTAGCACAGAGTCCTACCATCATTCTGTTGGCCACTGGGGCATAGTGGGGCATAAAAAAAAATTTAAAATCTTGATCTTAACATCGAATCTTTGAAACAAAGCAACCTGTACTTTGTATCAAAGAGGGGTAAAATGTAAACATGTAAAACTGACCTAACACCTATCACACCACTAAATGACATTCTCGCATCATTGGCATCATTATCATTGAACATCACTGCATTTCACATCAATTGCATCAAGAACCCTATTTCTACTATTAATTGAATAATACGATATTATTTAATTAATTCATGTTTCATCAATTTCAACCAATTAAATAAATTGCATTTTAGTTAATAAAGTCCTAATCTAACTTTATTCATCCTGATTAGTTAAATAACACCAATTATTTAATTATGTCGCTAATTTACTTTATTCCTCTAAGTCGATTAAATTATTAAATCATAATAATTTAATTAACCCACTCTCCCTCCAAATTTGAATAAACTATTCAAAACATCATCAAAAATCAAATCAAACTAATGCAACTTTATTTGCAAAAGTCAAACTTGATTTGCACGTTTAACTCCAAAATGAATGAATTAATTAAATCAATTAATTAATCATTCTCAACCACTTTCCTGATTGAGTAAATTATGATCCCCGTATTTCTCAATCTATTCCTCACTGATCAATCTATTCCTGATTGAGAAAATTACAATCCCCTGATTGATCAATCTATTCCTCAATCCCACAAATTATTCAATATATTTCTTCAATCACACTGATTGTGTAATCTATTTTGTACATATTATTCATGTCCATTTCCTCTCAACATCTTTCGACCGTCGATCAAGATATTCTAATATGCAATCCTGATCATACATTTCAAATCACAATTTCTATATAACAAACCTCTTTCCTCACAAAAAAAGAATCGAAGAATCAACTCATTTTGCATAATGAAGTACTGCCAATATTCCTAATCACCATTGATAGAGCTTCAACACATCTTCGATCAACCAAGACATCGCATCAAAGCTTCTCGCATCCAACAATGGAGGTTTCACAATGATATGAACAACCCGACATCATACGAACACACTCTGACATGGGATGGTAACCTTTTTCTTTTGCTTTGAATTTCATTGTGATAATTGTAGGATTTCCATTGTGTTTTCAATAGCTTAGAAAGTCATTTCATGAGTGTAGGAATAGATCTAGATTACTTGTGTTTGATTTAGATTAGATTCTATTTCAATTGTTTTTATCTCGTCTAGACCCTATGATTTTCCCCCTCACACAATTAAACCAATTATAAGATATGTATTCCTCTACAATTAACCATGGGAATTAGAGACGAAATTACAAGGGGGATAGCCTTTTCATCCTAAGTAGACCACCCCTAATGGATGCACGTGTGTCTACTATTAGTGGGATAGAGGGTTGCCTATCCACCCTTGGGCTTAGAGAGAGGGAGATTTCATGCTAAGTAGACCACCCCTAATGGATGCCCGTGTGTTTTCCATTAGTGGGCCAAGGGGGTTGTCTATTTGTCCTTGGGCTTAGAAAGAGGAATAATTTGGGCATCCTATTGCAGATTCATCTCAAATCTTCCCAATGGTTGATCATTAGAGTGGATAATAACTTTGGATTGGTGTTGATAGTTACCTATTTTAAAGATCGATGAGCACTATAATTTTCAACTAATTTAATGAATGTTACAAATAGTACAAGTGATCAATTAATTGTTTGTGAATTAGTGGCTAACATTACTGCAAGGTTAAAAGATGATTTTATTGGAAGTTGTAATTTAATAAGATATACCTTTTATTTTGAAATTTTGATTCTAGGGAAAATATCTAAGCATATCCAAACAGGGGACATTACAATTGTTTAGATGCACAGCACAACTGAGAGGGGGGTGAATCAGTTGTATAATTTTGAAACATCAGAAACCCTCATTAACATTAAGATCTGCATTAGTTCTTAATCCATTATTCACCAATAAACCCTTAACATGCATTAACAGAATGTAAACATGTAAAATATTAATGCAAACACATCAAACACATAAGAACACCAGATTTATGTGGAAAACCCAAGAACGAAAAAACCACGGTGAGGATTAGCTCACTAATATATGAATTGCAACACCGAATACAATAAGGCTCATTTCCAAGGGCTCAATATCTAGAAAGATAGACAAAGGCTCACTATCGGTGGCTCACTGCCAAAGGACTCACTATCCAAAAGAAAGAAGAAAGAAGGGATGGCTCACTACCAATTTAAATTTCTAAAAATGCATCTCTCATATGATGAACGTACAATTCCACTAAAGCACAAATAACTCATCAAATAGACTAAAATGTCGACATCTTCTACTCATTGCATTAGGTAGTCATAAGCGTTAAGGATCACACTCAGATCAACACACTTGATCACTTGTGCATCTTTCACATCACACACACTTCACACTTAATCCACACAACAATTCACCTTGTATTTATACCCTCTATGACCTAAAAAAATCTCAATTAGGTCGGCCTTAATGAAACATATACGCTTCTACTGTGTAACACCAAATAGGTTGGAACCAAACACTTCCACAATATAAATAAGTGAAGCCAAACCAGGCCATTACTTAATTGGGACCCAAATATACTTAAACACGCTTCTCAACACTTCCTCAATCAACAATTATCCTCCATAATTAGCACTAGCATTCCAAGTCGGCCAAACCCACACTAAAACTAACAAGTGACACCAAACACACCTCTCAAGGACTAGAAACACTCTAAACTATCCATAAAAAATATCAAAATATTCTAGAATCTTCAGAATATTCTACACAACTATTGCAACCACCTAAAACTCAGGAACACCTTCATTTTGTGTAACCAAACATACTAGCACAGACATCCAACACATCAGAAAACCTTGCAGAACAACTCAACACCTGAAACTTCAATGGAAGGTAGATGCAAACATTATAATCATGTTCCCAAATCCACAACACCAGAACTTTTATTACAGAGAAATGTGGAGTAATCTCATTTCTCCCAGACACCCTATTTCACCAGAAAAACATACTATCAAGCACATCTTCCACTGTAGAATGATCCAGCACCTGAAACTCTAGATATGACACCTTTGAACACCTCTGATCATCACATCCAAACTACATGGGAACAGCTTTAGACATGAAGAGATGCGGAGAAAAACAATCAACACCACTTTGTCATACTAAACTTTCTTTTATTCAAATTTTCTCAAAAGCACTTGGAAACCAAGCGACCCAAACACATCACCAACATTACTTATCTCATACATCAATTACAACATTGACAATAGCTCAAAAACATCAAAAATCTCCCTTAATACAAGTCAGATTAACAACCTCTGCAACTAAACTAAAGTAGGACATCAATGACAACGCCAATACAATGTATTGACATTAATACCAACCCTTCCAACAACTCCAATGCTAGAGGTTGACATCAATGCAACAATGCTCTATTGACATCAATGACAATAGAAGTTTCCAACAAGATCCAAACTTCCAACAATCTCCCCCTTTGTCATTGATGGCAACACCTAATATGAAAAACCAACAACAACAAGCAACTATGATCAATAACACATATAGCTCACTAGTACACACCACTCTCCCTTACACAAGAATTTATTCTCTTCTTTTCTTCATATGATTTTTCAACTAACTTTCTCTCCCTTTGACATCAATGGCAAAGGACAACACATAGTTTCTTTTCTTTTACTCCCCATTTGTCATTGCACACGTATACTTGCTCTCCCCCAAAAGGCAACACCTGTAAGAGCCAACAATTGTACCCAACACTTTTTCCACTACTTTGCATTTTATGTTCTCACTTCCTTTTACAAAGCTTCAAAGGAAAACACCATCAAACAACTATTGTACCAACCAGCAACCCTTTCTACCTACTCCCCCTGAGAGGTAACCTTCAACATCATTCCAAGACCAAGAAATATATCTTGAAATGCTTTCAGTACAGATGCACACATTTATGTATCTAGTTGAAAGAAGGAGGGGAAATAACCCCTAACTTCTCCCAGAGATACTCAAAAGTATCTTTTGGAAGAGCTTTAGTGAAAATATTAGCAGCTCGATCCTTAGTAGGCACATACTCCAACTTCACCTCATTCTCTGCAACTTTCTCTCTCAAGAAGTGATATCAGATTGAGATATGTTTTGTTCTTGAATGCATTACTGTATTCTTTGAAATGTTGATCCACTTGTATTGTCACACATGATAGGAATAGATTCATCATATGAAACTCTGATATCTTTCAATATTTTCTTCATCCACAACACTTGTGTACAGCATGATGTTGCTGCAATATATTATGCTTCTACGGTAGATAATGACACTAAATCCTACTTCTAAATTAGCCATGAAACCAACCTACTTCCAAAAAATAAATCACCACCACTTGTACTTTTCCTATCATCTGCAAATCCAGCCCAATCTCCATTTGTATATGCACTCAAAGATAATTCAGTATCCTTAGGATACCATGAACCATAATTTGGAGTGTCTTTCAAATATCTAAATATACTCTTCACTGCTGCAACATGAGATTCTTTTGGATCTTCTTAAAATCTAGCCACAAGACAAACTGAATGCATGATATCCAATCTAGTAGCAATAAGGTATAATAGTCCACCAGTCATTGATCTATACTTGCTCTGATCTGTCTTAGGAGATTCATCATTTTTACTCATCTTACAACCAGTAACCATAGGAGTACATACTGGTTTAGATTCATCCATTCCAAACTTCTTAAAAAATTCCTTAACATACTTAGACTGTGATATGAATATAGCATTCTTTGATTGATTGATCTACAAACCAAGGAAGAAATTCATCTCCCCACACATTGACATCTCAAATTCTTTTTGCAATTCCTCTGCAAACTTATTGCACATATCTTCATTTCCTCCAAAAATAATGTCATCAACCTATACCACCATAATTAAGATTTAATCTCCTTCAACTTTGAAGTACATATTGCTATCTACAGTACCTTTTCTGAACCCTTGATGCAACAAGTACTTATCTAACCTTGCATGCCAAGCTCTGGGAGATTGATTCAATCCACACAATACTTTCTTCAATCTGGAGACAATATTAGCATCTTCTAACAACTAAAAACCTTCTATTTTTTCAATGTATACCTCCTCTTCCAATTCACCATTTAAGAATATAGACTTCACATCCATCTAATATACTTTGAAATCTTTGTGCTACAAAAGCTAAAAACATCCTGATAGCTTCCATTCTTGCAACCGAAGCAAAAATTTCCTCAAATTCTATACCTTCAACCTATGAGTAACCCTTACACAGAAGTCTAGCCTTGTTCCTAACAACTTTTCCATCTTCATTCAGCGTATTCCAAAATACCCACTTAGTACCAATCACATTCTTGTCTACTGGTCTTGGGACCAATTCCCAAGTCAGATTCTTCTCTATTTGTTCTAACTCTTCCTTCATTGCTTTGACCCAATTCTCATCTCTACATGCCTCAGTCACTGTTTTTGGTTCCACCTCAGAAAGTAAACAAAAATTTACTTGTTCCTCAGTCATAACATATTTTCTCCTTGTTAGCACATTTTTCTCTCATCTCCAATGATCTGATCTTCAGAATGATTCTTCTGCACATACTTAGGAGTTTTAGGATTCTTTTCTAGAGCTTCTTCCTCTTCAACTATCACCTCTTTTCCTTTGTCTTCAGTCTTTTCTTCTTCACTGCAAGGGGATTCATCATATTCATATCCTTCTATCAGTACCAAACTTTGATGTGGTTCATCATCCACTTTGACACTTTCACTCTCAATAATCTTCATCAATCTCTTATTGTAACATCAATAGGCCTTAGCCCACATGGGTAGCGAAGTTGGCTTGGGCCGTGGGCTTGCTCCCCATTGGTTTTGGGTTCGACTCCGCTCCCGAGTTTACCTAGTTGGGACTAGCTTGTGGGTTGTTGGGTCCCCCCACAATGGACTAGTCTCGCCTCATCTCACCTCATTGGATGTTGGGTTGGGTCGTGGGGATACCCCTATTGTTAACAAAAAAAATTGGTAGGTCTTGCTTCTTGTAGAGTATCCAAGGAAGATTCCTTCATCAGATCTTGCATCTAACTTTCCCAAGTTTTCCTCATCTCTTCTGATATAACTTTTTTTTCCAAAAACTTTGAAATATTTCACAATATTAGGTTTACCATACCATAACTCATAAGTATTCTTTCAATTTTTTTCTCTTGCTTGACCTCTATTAAGAATGTAGAGTGTAGTATGAATTTCTTCTCTCCAATAGACATCTAAAAGATTAGCTTCCTTCATCATTGTCCTAGCTGCTTCCTGAATTGTTTTTTTTTCCCTTTCCACAACTCTATTTTGTTGAGGATTTCTAGGGGCTAACAAATGCCTCTTTATTCCATGATCTTCACAAAAACTATTAAACTCATTTGAATTAAACTCATCACCTCTATGAAACCTCAAAAATTTTATTTTTATAGTCATTTCATTCTCAACCATAGCCTTAAATTCTTTAAACTTGTCTAGGGCTTTTGATTTTTCTTTGAGAAATGTAACCCAAGCCATTCTAGAGTAATCATCAATTAATAACATGAAATACCTATCACCACATGAGCTTCTAATTCTAATAGGTCTACATAGATCTATATGCACTAACTCCAAGGGACCTGTGGTAGAATTTTCTTTTGTCTTGAATCTTGCCTTTGTTTTCTTTCTAAGTTGACATTCTTTGCAGATTGCATTGATAGGTTTTGTAATCTTTGGAAATTCTCTCACAGAATCACTAGAGCTTATTCTTGCTAAGCTATAAAAATTAATGTGACCCATTCTTCTATGCCATATCCAAATTTCATTAGTTTGATACATAAAGCACTTTGCACCATTTCCTTTGATTTGATAGGCATTACCTCATATCCTTGTTCCAACAGCAATCAAAATACCAAAGCTTCCTTTTCAGATTTCACAACCACCATTTTGAAATACAATATTATATCCTTTGCTACACATTTTTCCTACACTTAGAAGATTATGTCAGAGGCCCTTGACATAAAGAACATCATCTATATTATGTTTTCCATCAAAACTAATTGAACCTTTTCCACAGATCTTAGCAAATGTATCATCACCAAACTTAACAAGACCACAATCATACTTTTCAAGCTTAACAAACTTACTCTTATCACTTGTCATATGATTTGAGCATCCATTGTCAATGATCCAGTAATTCTTCTCCTCTCTAGAATGAAAAGCGATTAACATAGTTCCTTCAATGTTATGATATGTTTCTGAAGCACTTTCCTTCGTGCACATCTTTCAAGATTAGTAGAATAAGTTCCAACACTTAGAGCCATGAATAAGCATTCATCATTTTCTTCATTTTGATAATTTGATTCTTCATCATCAGAAACACCAATGTCTTTTTCAACATAATAAATCTTCTTGACAAATTTACCCTTATGATCCTTTTGTTTTTCATTAGTAACTTTGATCGGACATTTAGATACATAATGACCTATCTTTCCACAATTGAAACATTTGAAAGGTAGCTTACCTTTTTACTTTCTAGTACCATTTTTTAGTCTCCTCACAAAGTTCACTTCCACCTCATCAAGATCGTTTAGATCTGATCCATCATCCTTTTCTAATTTGTAGACTTTAAAAGCAATTTCTTTGTTTGTAGTTTCTTGACCAGACTCTCTCATTTCAAAAGAAGTTAAAGCACCAAACATCTTATCTATAGAATAGTGATCCAAATTTTGAGCTTCCTCAATAGAAAAAACTTTATGACTATAAGATTTAGGTAGAGTTCTTAATACCTTTTTCACAACTTCACTTTCATTCATATTTCCACAAAGATCATTGATTGCATTGACAAATTCATCAACTCTAAGCATGTAGGTAGAAATATCTTCATCTTCAAACATCCTTTGGGTTTCCAATTTGGATTTGTAGATCTACATCTTTACTTGTTTGACCTTGTCATCTCCTTCATAGTTTGCTTCTAGTTTTGTCTAGACATCTTTAGCAGACTTGTAGCTTATAACCTTCATAAGTTCTAAATCAGTAAGAACATTTAGGATTGCATTCCTTACTTTTCCATTATTCTCATATGCCTTGATCTCATCATCAGTTGATGGTCCATTTGCATTTTTAATATAACCTCTTTCAATAGACTACCAAACCCCAAATCCAAGGGAGACTAAGAAAGACTCCATCCTATCTTTCTAGTAGGTATAATTTTTTACATCGAACAAGGGAGCTTTAACACCTTTCATGTGTGCCATGTAGATCTACCTCAAGTGGTTAAGCTTCTTCCTAGGAACCACAACTCTGATACCAATTTTTAGATGCATAGGACAACTGAGAAGGGGGGGTGAATCAATTGTATACTTTAAAACATCATAAAACCTCATTTACTTTCATATTTGCATTAGTTCTTAAACCCTTATTCATCATTAAACCCTTAACATGCATTAACAAAATGTAAACATGTGAAACAGTAATGCAAATGCATCAACCACATAAGAACACCATATTTATGTGGAAAACCCAAGAATGGAACAACCATGATGAGGATTAGCTCACTAATATATGAATTGCAACACTGAATACAATAAGGCTCACTGCCAAGGGCTCACTTCCCAGAAAGATAGAGAAAGGCTCATTGTCGATGGCTCACTGCCAAAGGACTCAATATCCAGAAGAAAGAAGAAAGAAGGGATGGCTCACTTCCAATTTGAACTACTAACAATGCATCTCTCATATCTCAAAGGTGCAGTTCCACAAAAGCACAAACAACTCATCAAACAGACTAAAATGTAGACACATTCTTCTCACCGCATTAGGAAGTCATAAGCATTAAGGCTTGCACTCAGATTAACACACTTGATCACTTTTGTATCTTTCACATTACACACACTTCACACTAAATCCACACAATAATTCACCTTGCATTTATACCCTTCACGACCTAAAACAATCTCAATTAGGTTGGCCTTAATGAAACATATACTCTTCTACTGTATAACACCAAATGGTTCAGCACCAAACACTTCCACTGTAATATAGAGAAGTGAATCCAAACAACTCCTTTACTTAACTAGGACCCAAATCTACATAAACACACTTCCTCAATCAACAGTTATCCTCCACAATTAGTGCTAGCATGCCAAGTCGACCAAACCTGCACTACCACTGATAAGCGACACCAAACACACCTCTCAAAGTCTAGAAACATCTCGCAGACCACATAGAAACACTCCACACTATCCATAAAACATCTCAAAAATTTAAATATTATAAAAATATTTTGCATGACTACTGCAACCATATGAAACTCAAGAACACATTCATTTTGTGCAACCATACATAATGGTACAGACATCCAACACATCAAAAAACCTTGTGGAACAAATCAACACCTAAAACTTCAAAGGAAGGAAGATGCAAACATTATGACCCAACACCAGAACTTTTACTGCGAAGAAATGCAAAGGAATCTCATTTCTCCCAAACACCCTATTTCACCAAACAAACATATTGTCAAACACATCTTCCACTATAGAATGATCCAACACCTAAAACTTTGGATATGACACCTCTGAAGACTTCTAATTATCATGTCCAAACCATATGGGAACATCTTCAACCATGAAGAAATGTAGAGCAAAAAACTAAACACCATTTTCATATTGAACTTTTTTTTATTTAGATTTTCTCAAAATTACTTGGAAACCAAGTGACCCAAACACATCAACAACATTACTTATCTCATACATCAATGAAATTGATGACAGCTCAACAACATCAACAATCTCCCCCAATACAAGTCATATTAACAACCTCTGCAACTAAACTGAAGTAGGACATCAATAACAATAGCAGTACAGTGTATTGACATTAATACCAACACTTCCAACAACTGCAATGCTATGGGTTGACATCAATGCAATAATGCTCTATTGACATCAATGACAACACAAGTTTCCAACAATTTCCAAACTTCCAACACAATTGGTATCAAAGCATCGTTATTTTCAGCTTGAGGGATGAAAGCTAGTGGATGCAACTTAGCCAAAGAGCCTAGAGATCCTTGGAGAGAGAAAAGAAGAAACTTTCCACCACCAGTAACTCTATACAAAACAATACCATGGGTGAAAAAAGGGAAAAAATTAAGAACCTTCATGGAGCAAACAACTTAGACTCTCATGGAGAAAAATGAGAGAATGAAAATTATTTCTCCAAACCATTCAAAACATGAACAACAATAACCCACAATCTAATCAAACCAATGGGAGGGATGCCAACTCTAACCATTCAAGGATATCAACACCTAGGGAAACAAGACCCTCATTCCTACTTGGAAGAGGGCCAAGAAGAGAGGAAGAAGAAACCAATACACAAATTAATTTTGAAAAAAATGTTGTAACCTACTCAAGGCTAGACCTTGAAATTAAGAGAGACATCTCATTTGAGGTATATTGTGATTCAAGATCATGAACTACTTCTAAAAGAGAAAGGAGACAACCCAACAAATATTTAAGACAAATGGTAAGTAAAATGACTCTACCCAACTATGATGGATCGGGAAAAATCATAGCATGTTCATGGGCTCAAAAGATGGACACATATCTATCCCTTAGTCCCATGATGGAAGAAGATGCTATTAAATTCACCATCCTACATTTGGAGGGAACTTCCCATGATTGGTGGCATCATGGCCTTATTACCCAAGACCACCAACACATAATAACTTATGATGAGTTCACTCAAAAAATTATTAAAATATTTGATCAAAAGCATCCCGAATGGTATTTTAAAGAACTAACACAACTTAAACAACATGGAACCATGGAGGATTATGCCATGGAATTCCAAAAACTTTCAGTCATGGTACCAAAATTTTCCCAAAGTAGACTCACATACTTATTTGTAGAAGGGCTAAAGGAATCAATTTGAGGCCCAATGAGTGCTCACGAACCTAAAATGTTGGGGGATGCAATTTAAAATGAATTAAGATTGGAATCCACATCATCAAAAGACAAAACCTACTTAGATAATTTATCAAACACACATACCAAACCCCCTTATAAGAATAATTGGCATAAGAGGGGATTTCCTTCTAAAAGTGAATGTGAAGAAATTTGAAGAAGAAACCTATGCTACCATTGTAAAGAAAAATGGGAGAGTGGTCATGTCTTCAAATGGGATTAACTTAAAAGGAAATGAAATTACCTTAGAAAGGAAAAATTATGCTTCATATGCAAGGAGAAGTGGGAGTTGGGACACATGTGTGGAAGGAAAAGCCAAGAATAAAATATAGAGGCATTATCTAACGACGAAGAAAGGGAAAAATAGGAAGAAATCCCAAGAAAAAGAAGATGGTGTGATGAAGAAGAACATGGAACCTTAGCTACCATCTCAAAAGAATCCAAACACCACCCCTTTTGAATTAGGAGTATTCTAAAGGGACAAAAAGTAATTTCCCTTGTAGATAGTGGGGAAACTCATAATTTCATTGATGAAAACTTGGTTGCAAAGATGAAATTAGAAACCAAAGATTTTGAAGGTTTTAAAGTAGCCTTAGATGATGGGTCCACCTCACCTTGCAATAGAAAAATTCCACAACTAGACATAACCTTAGGGAAGCACCCATCAAAGAAGATTTATACATTGTAAATTTGGGAGATATTGATCTAATCTTGGGCACCCCATGGTTACACTCCTTGGGAAATTTCTATTTAGATTTCCCAAAGTTAGAACTTTTCTTTAAAAATAGTGGACAAGATATTCTTTTACAAGGACTATTTGACGGGTCTTTGAGGATAGTCTCATCCAAGAAAATGGAAAGAATATTTAGACATGGACAAGGAGAATGGGTCACCCAATGTTTGATCCTTGAAAAATATTCTCCCCAAGGTAAATCCATACATGTAGATATATAACCTATCCTTAAGGAACATAAAAAGGTATTCAGAGATATTCCACCAGGCCTACCTCCCAAAAGAGGGTTTGAACACATTATAGAACTAGAAAAGGGGGCTAAACCCATAATCACCAAACCTTACAAACACCCCCAAAGATTTAAGGAAGAGATAGAAAAATCCATTAAAGAACTTCTTGACATGGGTCACATTTAGTTGAGTTCTAGTCCTTTTGAATCCTTAGTGGTGTTAGTTAAAAATAAGGATGGTACTATGAGAATGTGTATAGACTATAGAGCCTTGAATTAAAAAACTATAAAGAACCACTATTCTTTCCTAAGGATTGATGAATTAATAGATGAACTTAATGGAGCCAAATATTTCTCTAAAATTGACTTATGATTTGAATATCATCAAATTAGAATGAGGAAATAATATATTCCCAAGACAGCTTTCAGATTTCTCTATGGACACTTTGAATTCTTGGTCCTACCCTTTGGTCTAACAAATGCACCTACGACATTTCAATCATGCATGAACCATTTATTCAGGAGGAAACAATGGAGATTCCTACTAGTATTATTTGAAAAAATTCTAATTTATAGTGAAACATGGGAAGAACAAATCAAGCACATTAAAGAAGTCTTAGAAATATTTGAGCAAGAATCACTTTATACCAAAGCCTCCAAGTGAGAGTTTGGGTTAGAAGATATTTTATATCTAGGGCTTAAAATCAATGAACAAGAAGTCTGGATGAAGAAAAAATCAAATCCATCAAGGAATGGCCTAAACCGAGAACTTTAACCAGCCTAAGAGGATTTGTGGGCTTATGTAGCTATTACCAATAGTTGGTCAAAAAATTCTCTTAAATTGCTACCCCCCTCACAGACTTAACAAAAAGAGGAGATTTTACATGGAGTGAAGAAGCCCAACAAACATTTGAGAAACTGAAGGAGATAATGAGTTCATGTCCTATCCTTGTTGCTCCTAACTTTACATTGCCATTCGAGTTAGAGTGTGATGCATTCGGGAAAGGAATTGGAGTAGTTCTCATGTAAAACAAACATCCCATTGCATTTGAGAGGTGAAAACTCACCATAGCTGAAAAAAATTACTCTACCTATGATAAAGAAATGCTATCCATCACACACGCACTAACAAAATTTAGATAATATCTATTTTGTGGAAAATTCATCATTAAAACCAATCACAATAGCTTAATATTTTTCTTAAACCAAAAGGATCTAAATGATTGTCAACAAAAATGGGTTAGAAAGTTGCTAGTGTATAACTTTGACATAGATTGTGTGAAGGGGAAGAACAATATTGTAGTTGATGCATTATCTTGCAATCCCTACTTATGTTCCATAGCAAGCATCTTTATGGAGTGGATAAACTCCATCATTGCCGAATATGCTAAAGATCCACAGACTAGTGACATCCTAGAAGGGAATATACCAAATGAAAAATACAAGGTAGTGGAAGAACTTATACTATACAAAAATAGGTTACTCCTTGCACCAAGCTCCAAGTTGAAGGAAAAAATTATTAGAGAACATCATGACAATCTTCTAGTAGGTCACCAAGGGTACTAAAAAACTTATAAACTAGGGAAAAATACTCTTGGAAGGGTCTTAAGAAAGATTTCCTTAAACAAATTCAAGAATGCCTAACCTGTCAACAAAATAAAGTAGAACAAAACCATCCTGTGGGTCTCCTACAGCCACTACCCATTCCCAATAAAAAAATGGGAGAGTATCTCTATGGATTTCATAATTGAACTTCCAAAAGTACAAGGTAAAGATTGCTTATAGGTAGTGGTGGATCACCTTACCAAATGTGTGCATTTCATGGAAATATCCTCTAATTATCAAGCTCCTCAAGTAGCATATATATTCTTCAAGGAAGTCTTCAAATTACATGGCCTCCCAAGAAATATTATTAGTGATAGAGACACCTAGTTCCTTAGCCTTTTTTGGAAGAACTCTTTTGACTAGCAGGGATGGAGCTCACACTAAGCACAAGTTACCACCCTCAAACTGATGGTCAAACAAAAATTGTAAACAAGTAGATAGAATGATATTTAAGGAATTATGTTATCGATCAAAAAAATGCTTGGATTAGGTGGTTGCACCTTGGAGAATATTAATATAACACCACACATCACATGTCAGTAGGGATGAGTCCCTTCAAGGCATTGTATGGTTACAAGACCACCTCATTTGGAAATTTGATCATCCAAGAAATACATGTACTAGGAGCAAAGGACTTTATACAACAAAGTATGGATATCATGAAGACTCTCAAAGATAATCTGCATCAAGCCCAAAATCAACAAAATATTTGTCAACCAAAACAAGACTGAAAGAACATTTGAATTTGGGGATTTGGCTTTCCTAAGGCTACAACCCTATAAATAGACATTGATCAAGGAAAGTGAAGCCAAGAAGCTTAAACCCAAATTCTATGGACCCTATAAAATTTTGAGAAGAATAGGAGAAGTTGTCTATGAATTGGAACTGTTAGCTAATAGTAGGATTCATAATATCTTTCATGTCTCTCATCTCAAAAAGGTGTTAGGACAACACATCACTCCATGTTCATAATTTCCCCCATTGGATTATGAAGGTAAACTGATTCTAGAACTCAAGATCATTCTTAATATGAGGGAGAAGAAATTAAGAAACAAAACTATCCCAGAATATTTGGTTAAGTGGAAGGGACTTCCTACAGAAGATGCAACTTGGGAAGGTGTCGAGATTTTTTATCACCTAAATTTAGAATTGCTTGAGGACAAGAAATCTTACAAAGGGTGGACTATCATGCCCCCGTGAAAAAGAAATGAAATAAAATAAACCTCTAAAAACTTCCTACACGACACTCCCTAAAATAGCAATCTCCTCCAAAGGTCACATAAGACAAATTAGGGAAAAAGACAAAAGTTATCCTAAAGTAGTGATTAGTCCAAATCAAATAAGCAAGAATTCAAGTATGAAATGATTATACTTTTAAAGAAGGAATTTTTATTTAATGTGCAAAAGAAAGGTGGCGATTGGAAAGAATGGAAATAAAGGGACATGTCCCTTACCAAGGGACAAGTAAATTGAATAGGCATATCTCTTGGCATCCATCGCAGGGTATAAAAGGAAGGATATTTCCAAAAGAGGAGGGCATCGAACCATTGAGAGGAAGATATATATATATATATATATATATATATTAGTATATGCAACTACAGCAGATTGATCCAAGTAAATCTTTTGTGCTAATAAATTACATCTACATACTGAGATATAGCAATAACATAGTTTTATAAATATTGTGGTATGTTATTTAGTGTATATTATTTTAATACATTAATTCCATATATTTCATATGGAACAATAAGGATTCCATTTTAAACTAAGTTGTTAGTCCAATTATAATATATTTATGCCTCTACAATTAACCATGGGAAGAAGAGGCGGAAGTGCAAGGGGGATATCCTTTTCATCCTAAGTAGACCACCCATAATGGATGCCCATGTGTCTTTCATTAGTGGGTCGGGGGGGTTTCCTATCCGCCCTTGGGCTTAGAGGGAGGGAGATTTCATGCTAAGTATACCACCCCTAATGGATGCATGTGTGTCTGCCATTAGTGGGCCAAGGGGGTTGCTTATCCACCCTTGGGCTTAGAAAGAGGAATACTCTAGGCATCCTATTGCGACTTCATCTCCAATCTTCCCAATGATTGATCATTAGAGTGGATAATAATTTTGGATCTGTTGTGATAGTTACTTACCTGTTTTAAAGATCAATGAACATTATAATTGTCAACTAATTTAATGAATTTTGCAAACAGCACAAATAATCAATTATTGTTAATGAATTAGTGACTAACATTACTGTAGGGTTAAAACATGAGTTTATTGGAAGTTGTAATTTAATAAGATATACCTTTTATTTTGAAATTGTGATTCTAGGGAAAAAAATATAAGTATATCCAAACAGGGGACATTATAACATCCATCGCATATAATAATATTTTCTTAATCATAAGCTCATACCCTCATTCTCATCCATCTCATTCCATAACCTTGTCTTAATTCTAGGTTCATACCCACATTCACATCCATGTTATATAAAAATCTTATCTGAATCCTAGGTTCACGCCTTCATTTTACAATCCATATTATAATATCCTTTTGTCATCCATACCCTTACTTACATCTGTATCATAACTTCATACCATACCATAATCTTGTACAAATCCTAGGTTTCATACCCTTACTTACATCCATGTCATAAATTTGTATCATATTATTACCTTGTTTAAGTACTACACTTACATCCTCACATACATCCATATCCTAGATTAGACCACCATTTACATTCATATTATAATAGCATTTTGTCATAAACACCCTCATTTTCATGTATATCATCATTCTATCCAAATCTTATGATACATCTATATCATATCTATTTTCATCAACATCCCCATATGCATCCATGTTTTATGTTTAGACTATCATTTGTGTTCACACTATTTTCTTGAAAAGGGATCCTAGACTAAGTGTGTAGATCATTAAGATCAATCCTTCTTCAAAGTAACATTAGAAGCAAAACCAACAAGGATATTAGATTTGATAACAATCTAAAAGAAGAGCCAATCCTCCTTGGATCTATTTTTTTTTATTGTTTTGACAATTGATTGAATTTAATGTAGATTAATTGATTTAATTTAACTATGTAACCTAATTTGAAAACACAATTTTTCTACACTGACAAAACTGAAAACTTGAAAATAGAGAACAAATATGAGGAGGGCATAATTTTGTGCACCTAAGATATGAATTTGAGGCTAAAAATGACTGGTCAAGGGTGTGGGAGTCAGGGGCGTGGGACACCCTAGACTAGCTTCCTGATTTTGGAGATCTAATTTCACAAGCTTGTAACTCCTAGTCTGCACTCTATAGTCTTACTCTACAATTTTATGTCTTCAAATCTAAACCTACAAAATCACAACAAAGCGGGGAAGGGGATGGTTGTATAGGAGTTTTCCTAAGTCAAATCCCCATTTTGGTATTTCTATCTCCACAAATAGTCGAATGATTGACTAATAAAAAATGTGTGCTCTTAACCTTAAGTGCATCTAAGGTTGTAATGAGATAAACTGCTAAAAATCCTACTCAAATGTGTTAGAGAAGGATTCCTAAATGACATAAATGAGATCAACCCAAGAGAAATTCAAATACTCTTAGGAAAATCTAAAATGTCACAATACCTTGCTTAGGGAAGCAAGTAGATCAAAGTCTAAAGATGAGAACATTCTGAAAACAAGTCATTAGGTGCTTGAAAGAAGCCAAAGCCATCTCCAAAAACCTATATTACATCATTTTCTTCATTGGAATTAAACTCCAATCATTGTAGAAACTTGATCAATTTTAAAATACTTCTTTAAAACCTATAAAAATTGATATATTTTGGTAGAGTCTTGTTGTACTTATGATTGCTTCTCTTTTTCTTGAAATAATAATTCATATTTATATAGTGGAACTTAGAATAAATTAAAGACTAGTTTGACTCATTTGACTTTAATTTTTGGGATTAATTTACCAACAAGGCTCAAATTTGAAATTACATCCCCGAAATTAGAGACCGACAAAAACATGGAATTAAGTTTTTTGAGAAAAATACCTAGACTAGGACGCTAGGCACCCCTATCTAGCTCTTTCACACTCAACAAAACTTAATTTGGGTGTTTAGATTCTACTATTATTAGGAATTCTCCAATATAAGAGCACTTGTTATGGTCATTTTGATTATTTTTAATATTTAATACATTTTCTAAGGCAATGTAAACACATTCTCCTAGGTTGATAGGAAGAATTAGGTCTAGAGGATGTCTAAAATCCATGAATGGATAGGTTAATAAAGTATGTTCCAAATAGAGTGTGAAATTATACTTTCACCTTAAAGGGAGTATAATTTTTGATGCTATGTACATATCATACCATCATTTGTCCAAATCTTGGGATATATCCATATCACAACATCCTCTTGTCATCAATTTCCCCATACATATTCATATCCTACATTTAGACTGTCATTTACATTCATACCATATCATCATTTTGTCCAAATCTTAGGATCTATCCATATTATAACATCATCTTGCCATATCTCAAAGTCAACATTCTCATTTACATCCACATCCATAACATCATTTTTCCTTTCAGAACTTACCATACCATATACATCCATATCTTATGTTTAGACTATCATTTATATTCATACCATGCCATCATTTTATCTAGCTATTAGGATACATCTATATCATAACATCCTCTTTTCATCAACACCCTCACTTACATCTAGATATCATTAAATTGTCTTGTCAAAACCACATCCTCATATGCATTCATATCTTAGGTTTAGACTATCATTTACATCCATACCATACCATCATTTTTTCCATATCATAACATCATCTTGTCACTAATATCTCATTTACATCCACATCCATAACATCATTTTACCTTTTACAACCAACATACAAGTGATCGTATCATTATCATTTGCATCCATACAATATCATTGTTTTGTCCAATTCTTAGGATAGATCCATATCATAACATCCTATTGTCATGAACATCCCAATATGCATCCATATTCTATGATTATACTATTATTTACATCCATACTATACCATCTTTGTGTCCAAATACTAAGTTTATATCATCACTTATATCCACATCATAGTATTATCTTATTTAGCATCCCCATTTACATGCATATCATAACAAAATCTTGTATTCCCTATCCAACATCACACTTATCTCATTCACATCTTAGGTTTACATCATCACCTAAATCCATATCATACATCATATTTTCCAACCCTTAGCTCCACACCATCACCTATATCCATATCATAATATCATATCCTAACACCATCATACCCCACCAAACATTCCTTCTACATAAACACATCAAATTTTGGCTATTCAAACATAGAAACCAAGCATCTTCACATATCTAATACATAAGAACATACCAAATAAACCCACACCATAATCCATTTCAATCTAAGTAAAAATTTACCTTTGAAAATCAAGACTTCATATCCTATTCTATCCTCAATTCTTGTGTTCTTATAAACTTTTCCTATCTTAAGTAGCAAGTTCATTGATGAAATCAAATTATCTTATCACCTTGGATGAAATTAACTTAGGAACTTGGCCTATTAGGTAAGCTAATTATTCTTAGAATTCTAGTCAATCTTACTTGAGAACTTTCCTATCTTAAGTAGGAAAGATTAAAATCATAAATCATTTATCCTACATCTTATCTTTCTTGAGAACTTTCCCATCTCAAGTAGGAAGGATTAAAATCATAAATCATTTATCCTACATCTTGATTCAGAAGGTACCTGTGACCTAGATAATCTCATAATTCCTCAACATCAATCATTTTCCCATCTTAACCCACCTTTAACTATTTTTTCCATGCTAATCATCTAACCATTCTTCATCAATTCTAGTGAAAAATCATCCATCTATCGAGTTTCCACCTTTATCCTTAGCAACCAATAGTCCACAAATATAAAAAATAAAAAGAAAATCCAAAAAAAATCAAAAAGTCCAAAAATATTAAAAAACCAAAAATATAAAAAAATCAAAAGCCCAAAAATCTAAAAAAAATTAAGCCATTGAAAAACATTTTTTTTGTCACCCATTACTAGGTCACAAGTGCAACTGAATATGGAACAATGTAGAGATAACCCTACAGTACCTAGTGATAGCCACTTTACCCAAGGTAACAGCTCAAGACCCCACATGTATCATGAGATCATAAATGAGAGAAATCCTTGTCAATCAACCTAAACATTCCCCTTGGTTCATGGATTTTGTCAACAATGATACCAAACACAACTATCTAGATTGTCTCAACAACCTTGATAAAAAAATAATTTTGGAGACAATTGATTCATGAAGGAACTAAATTACCACCTAAATTTGATATATCTAAGATTAATAGCCTCATTCATTAAGAGCCTATATTATTTATCCAACCCCAACATTTAAATCCTAACACAATCAATAGTTACACAGTTTTGAGCATAACTTTTGCATGTGGATCACTTTTTCAATTTCAAATAGGCATTAGAGAGCATGTTCAATTTACTTTATAGTGGTGTTAATAGTTTCTCAGTTTGATGAGCAGAGAGAATTGTGTACTTGTTTGCACACTTGTGGGTTCCTGAGATTTGGGGTGTGATTGTGTGAGCATCCAAACGATTCAAGAGGAAGAACCTTGAGGGAGTACATGTTTTCATGTGATTTGCATGATGGTACAACTAATTATTAGTTTGGTATTTTATGGTACAATTTTATAATTTTTTTCAAAGTTGGACTTTGATGGTGACAAGTACACATGTTGTCTTTGGTTTTGAGGACATGGGTTGATATGATTTAAGACTTGGAGTCTTGTGTGGGTGATAGTTGAGTGTTGGTACATCATTGGTGTAGGTTATGGTGTCATGATTATGTAGGTACACTTTTGCATTAGCACAACATGATCGGGTTTGTGGTAGTTTTTGTGGTGATTTGGTTTGGTGTTAGGAGGTTGTTTTTATCTCTAGGATGCTTGTTTAGTTCCTTGACTTTGGTTACTCGTTTGTGGACATGTTTGGAAAATCAAATCTAAGGTTGATTTGGTGTTTGAGTGATGTGGTCTATATGATTATTCTCTTTGATATCTTAGTTTGCAAGTTACTAATGTGATGATTTTGCATGCTTCATTGTTTGGTATCTACTTTTCTATATCCACAAGATTCATTCAATGTTGATGTAGACTTTGTTAGTTAGCCTTGTCTGTGGTCATTTGTGGATTGGTATGTTGCTTTGAGATGAGAGGATGGATGGTTAGAGTACCTGATTAGTCAGTTGATGGGACTTGTAGCATGTGGCTTATCATGATGTCATGGATGGCTTGGTTAAATTTCATTGGTTACACTTTCCAGTGGGAGCCAATGACAGTGATGGGATGGTAGTGTTGGATAGATTCCTGATGGTTTGTTGGCGGTTGTATCTTCTTCATTTGGAGATCATGGTTTTTACTCTTCCCTTTGGGATCTCAGTGTTGAGTTCTTTGATCATGTTGGGGCCACAAATGATATTCACTTAGAGGATGGTTATCAAGATGCCTAGATAGCTTGGTTACATGATTCAGTGGGAACTTTGGCAATAATGTGGATTCATCATTCAATGATGGATGGTTATTTTCATATTGATTGGAGATATTGACATCTTGGTATGTCATGGAGGAATTTTAGTCTTTGGTTGAGATTCCATGGGTTGTCAATTTTGACAAGTTTTTGTTTGGTTTAGAGGATGATTTGGTATTATGTCATGTTATACTCTTGATTACATGCTTAGTTTTTGGCATGATGCAAGTTCTCTTGATACCATGATATGTTCATTGGAGCACATGATCTCCTATGAAGCAATGGTTATATCATTTTGTCATGTGTATGTTCTTGATTCCTAGGTTGGATATGTGGAATTGATCTTGTTTGGTTCTCTTTGTATTGAGTTTATGATCATTTTCTTGATTAATTCATGATGATGCTATGTTGCATTTGGATTTTGGCATGGATTGATCAGTTACAGGTGCTCATGGATACTTGGAGACTTAGGTGAGGTTGGAGTTTTCTTGTGATTAAAGATGTGTTGATATGGTTACTCTTTGGTGAAATTTCAGCAGAAAATCTGAGGAGCCTACACCTTGGTTGGGCATGAGTTCAACATGGACCTATGAGGAGATTGTTCTTGGAAGAGTCATGATGACATGGATATCTTGGAGGAAAATTTTTATTCCCCACTCTTGGTCTACTCAGAAGTTTATCACTTGAGAGGTATTTTCCATTATTTCTTTTAGGTGCATTATGTTTATACTTTGTCTTCTCATGAATATGGATCTTGAGCTATGGATATTTGGTTTTGGAGGGTTCATTTGAGGAGTGTTGGCATGTTTATCTCCTTATTCATTGTGAATACATTTATTGATGTTGATTTTAGGAGATGTATCAAGGGCTAATTTCCTAATATGAGAATGGATATTTAGTTTGATCTTCTTTGGTTTGAGAGGATTACATCCATGTTGATTATATGATATATATGTTGTTTTTTATTTATGAGATTAAACGGGTTGGGTGTTGTTATGGATTTTTGCTTGGGGTGTTATGGAGGAGATCATACTTGACAAGTTTTCATTTAGAGGTGTATGTAGAAGGACATGCTACATGCTTATGATTTGCATATTCTCTCTTTTTTGCCTTAGTTATCTTCTTGGACGTTTGGTTTCACATGACATTGGTTTTGAGGTTTGGTTGGAGCTCTGGTGATCACTAGGCTTTAGGTCATGTTTTTTCACTTGGTTTTTGGATGATGACATGGAGGTTATGTTATCTCTTTCCTTTGTTGGGTGTGCAGAACATGGGAGAGCAATGGAGACTTGTGGTGAGAGTTGTACTTATAGGTTATTGGTTTACAAAATTTGCATATCATTTTGGATGTTCCTTGGTACTACATGATGTTGTTTACACCTTCTATGCGATGCATGTTGTAGACTTTGGATGCCTTGACCTTTTCCAGATTTACATTACCCATGCAGTGGGAGTTCTTGGATGTGTATGTTCTTCATTGACAAGTTTGCACATGGAGCTTGTGTTTGTGATTTATGGGTTGTATATGTTGATGGCATGAATTTACTACGTTTGTATACATTTGAGGCATGGATAGTTGGATGTGTTAGCAATTTCTATGGGAGTTATTTCAACTATGGAGTTTTTATATTGACATCTATTGGTGCATATTGATACCTTTGGATTGGGTGTTTGTGTTTGGGATATCAGTTGAGGTAGGACTTATTCTTCGTTGTGATAGATAGTGTGGCATCTCTTTGGATGGCTTCTTATCTTTATGCAGTGGCATGATGGAGGATGAGAGAATTCATGTTTGGGATGGAGGTCACCTTGTTTATTGTTATAGGTATCTTGATGGAGCACATGGAGCACTTTGATTCCTTGATGGTATATGTGTCTATAGATATTGTTCCCTTGTTCATGTTTGAGGTTACCTATTACCCTTTATGCAATGTACAATAAGTGGGAGAATGTTAAGAATTAGGTGTTGTACAACTTGCATAGTTTAATCTATTATTACGTGGGTGGTGCACCTAGGGGGACCTAGAAGTACATGCATCACTAGGAGTTAACATTCTTGTGGTCACTTTATATGTTGTATGTAACATTGGGACATAAGTTGAATATAAGTTGTAAAAATGTATTTATTTAATATTGGGGAAAGTTAATTAATAAAGTACCTAATATTAAATGTAGAGTCATTGTTTTGTAATCTCATGGTTTTAGTCATATGGTTTTATGTAATACCACTTCGTGTTTTTGTGTGAGCTTGTTTCTATAAAAGAAAACACAAGGGCAGTTGTCTAAGGTTGGCTTGTTGGGGTTTTGAGTTTTCTTCTAAAGAGTTCATATGTGAAGCATGGCATGGGATGTGTGGTTACATGCTTGGACACATGGAGGATGCATTGGAGAGGCTTGATGTTTCAGAGGTGTTCATAGAGGCTATGAAGATGTATTCGGGTGTTTATTGTTGAATAATACATTGAGCATGGATGCTTTTGGATGTTGTGTTTTCCCTCTATGAGGGTTTTCCTAGGGTATATCTTGTGTCATCTTTTGATGGGTATGTTTTCTATTCTCTTGCATGTGGATTCTGAATACTTATTTGCATGGATTTCTCTTTTGGGTTATATGGAAATTGTCATTAGATGGCTGCAAGTTTTCTTTCAACTACAATAAAAAAAATATCAAAATGATCTCATCCATAATGATGCTCCAAATGATAAAGAGTATAAGATACCAACAAGGTCTACTTAGGTAATTTATTAGATAATATCCAAATTAATGTTGACCCATTATATACCACATTGTTGATTGGATGGTTAGTTCATAACTAAATGTTAGACTCTAAAGCTTCAAGTGATTCCACTCTCCTTTAGGTTATTAATTTTTTAGGTGTACAAGAGTCCAATTCCTATAGTAAGTTCTTTTCTAGGGATTCTAGAGAGGTGAATATTGTAGGAATTATGAAAAACATGGAGGTCGATTGGCTTCATATCCAAACAAATCATTCTTACTGGATATAATCATTTTATTTATTGTCCATCCAAATGGGGTATGTTTCTATTGAAAAAGTGGGAAGCCTTGATAGGAGGTAGCATAGAAATCAATATTTCATATGATACTATTATATTGCATGTGGAATAAGTCAAGCTACATATGGAGAAGAGGATTTTTCATATCAAGGAGGTAGTATACAAATAGATCTATCATTCCCAAAACTATGCACCCAAAACATAGCTAAGAACATCACACAATTTCCAAATTTTGACCACAAACACATGACTAACTCACAAAAGTTTAATTCTAAATTAGTTACGAGAGAACAGTCCCTAAGGGCTAGACCTATGCCTCGGGGGCTCATCTCAGATGGCCTTTCCTACGTAACGTGAAAAGGCTTTATAGTTCGACAACATGGACTTGAACCAACATTCACTTGGTTGGCCGATAATAATGTATATCATCTAATCTCAACTCTCACAATAATTTGACAAAAATTCAATCATGTCTCCAATGTCACTAGTCTACACTACAACAATGGGGGAAAATAGTTCAAGGTCAAATATTATGACTATGCACACATATAGGATCTTACAAGGATTCTTCTAAAACAACAAGATGATGCACACAACCCTTATGTACAACTAAGTTGATTTTTCACAATTTAGCTTTACTTTGTGCATGCATGGTACTAGAAGAACAATCCAACACATTCTATATTGGATTATGACTTATTGGAAATATTAATGAATAGATACTCCTAACAGATATTTTTTTGTAATAATAAAATAAAATAGTTATAAGAGTAATTTACATCATATAAATTAATTCATAAGATTAAATCTATAGATTGCAGCCAAAAAGAGGAATGTTGAAACAATCACAACTTTTGTGTCTCTTAGCTTAAATTAAAAATTCAATATGTTCTGGAAAGGGGAAGTAACAAAGAACAAAGCCCAAAAAAAGATTAGAATATTCTTAAACATGTGCGAGCAATATCCTCTGCAATGCAGCTCACTAGTTTTCTACCCAAATTAGCAATTGGATTAAAACAACTTTAATTCTTCACCATCCCAACACAAGCAAGGAAATAAAGGTCTTCCTCTTTCTTGCATATGATAAAACCCTACAATTTGTATATATAAGGTATCTATAATTGACTACTTGATTTTTTTATTTGCATCCCAAATCATTGGATCCCTCTAAACAAGCAATAATACATATTTACTTTGACCACAGTAGCAGAACACTACATAATTAAAAAAAAAGCTAATTTATAAATCAATTTATGATAAAAGAATATGTTTGTAACTTTATACAATCTCAAGGCTGAGGTTCATCTATGAACCATAACATTATTATTATTTGAACTTTTAGGCATACTATTTCTTCCACCAAGATCTCATAAAAATATATATAGCAAACAACACCGCTGGAAATAAATTTTTGATAACATTACACGGAATTTTTTTAAAGAATGGCATATTTAATCTATCAAGGTTGAAAAGGTAAACAACTACCAAAGGTCTCCCCTCTCACCAAATCAAAGTGGAAATGTAGAAGAATTAATTAATGACCATAGGCACCTACATATTAATCAAAATTCTTTGAAGCCAATAGAAGTTTGCATCAATAGTACAGATCTACAACTCACTAAAACCAAAACTTACAGGCAAAGAAGCTTATGTCTTTCGTCACATTCTCCAACCTAATTACAACTGTAAAGAAAAATAAACAATTGGTCTTCTATCAAGAATCATGTAATTTATTAAATCTCAATTGTATATTTTTTTCTTTCATAGTTTGGATATATTAGCAGCATATTAAATTTAATTTATATGTGATCCATACATGTATCTAAGATCTTTTTGAAACAAAGAAATAATGAACCCTAGGTCTAGCATGTAAACCTAAGGTTGAAAATGTGTTGTTATTATGGGGGTGTTGTAATATTTCTATGGTTTCATTAAGATGGAGACTAAAAAGGTGATAGATTGACTTTCAACCATGAAGGCGAGCCAATTAGACCTAAATCTCTATCCTATTGAGCCTTAGAATGATCTAGGAGGACTGGGATGCCTTGGGACGTATAGATCTCTAATAGGATGTCTTGCTCTGCTTTTGGGGTCCTCTGATGACAAATTTGAGCTTTTGATTTCTAGTTGCAGAGTTGTTGGAATGTTAGATAATTTTGTAGGTGAGTTTTCATGGCTTGACAATAAATAGAGCTTCAAATGCAACAATAAACAATTTTTCTTCAAGTTTTCTCTTCAGACCTAGAACCTGCACATTCAAAGAGAGGGAAAATGTTGGGCCATTTAGGGGCTTGCCTCATTCGAACCCTGTGTAAGTGTTTGCAACTCACCACCCTTTAATGGCATCCTTGAAGGACTGAAGTGATGCACATCACCTCAAGGACTTGGATCTTGTTTGCTTGAATGCTTGGAATTGCTTTGGAGACCTGCAAAAGGGGTTAGCCTTCACAAAATAATGATAACATCAACACACATAAATTCACTTAAAATTTGACATGGTGTTAGGATCTTGAATTGTTGCAATAAAGCTTTGAAATGTTGCTCTTGACTTGATTGATAGTGCTCTTGATAATGATTGATCCAATGATTTTCTAGATATCTCTTGTTAGATATGAAATGATGCAATAACTAGGTATTTATAGGTATTTCTCTAGTTTCCTGATAATTAAATCTCGATAGTTGATATTTGAATTTTGAATTTTGAATGTTAAGATGGCTACTCCAACATATTAAAAATTGGTCCCCAGAAGAATAGAGGGACCCCATCACCCATGGGTGTATGGGTTTTGGCCCTATTTTCTAGGACACAATGTATCAAGGGAAAAACATTAATTGCTTGCATTTGTTCAATGCTTGCAATCTCTTAGAAAGTAGTACAAATGGGCTATAGAATTCATAATTTAGGAAATTAGGGACCCAATTATGCTCAATAATTTAGGGGGGAGAAAAACATAGTGTGAAATTTTCAAAGGTGACAATTTACGACACTACACTTTTCAATCTCAGCTATTTTAGCACAATGATCATTGTGATGTAGAAATTATCAATTAATATGATGTTCATAACAGAGATACATTGATCACTACATCTATTTTTTTGTAGGCATGCATGATACTTAAACAAGAAACATAGAAATTTATATTTCTTAAAAAAATATAGCTTAAATAATATTAACTAAAATGATTTTTGCAAAAGGCAATTTATAGTTATGTATATAGCAGCAAAGAACAAATATCGCTCCAGCATTTTTACCTTGAGAAGATTTGAAGCAGCTATAAACCTATAGACAGATTCCTTGATCTTATTCAAACATCCTGAGTAGGTGGTATTCTCTTAGCTTGGAAATGTTAAAGCATTTCAAGATAAAACACCAATCCAATGTACCTAATAGCTTTAGAAGGAAATAAGAGGATTTGAATATATCTCTCGATTGTTTTGGGAAATTACTTGATTTGGGTAACCCTTGTAACCAGAATTTGCTCCTAGAAATTGATTATAACTATGAATTTTGAACCTCTTCTATGAATTTAGGAAGTGGCATTTGAGGATTTTGAGGAACCTAGTGATTAACTTGATAAATTATCAATACATATTGAACTCAAGTTGTGTGAATATTTAATAGTGGTTGCATAAATATTTAATAGTGAAATATGTTGGTTTTGGAAGATCGAACTCAAGTTTCATGAATATTTAACAGTGAAATCTAGTTTTGGATGTGAAACCCTTCTGAAAAACAACTATTCTAATGTATGTTATTCTTTCACAAAACAAACAAATTTTAAACCTCAAGAATGTTAACTCCCAAATAGATAAAATCTTATGATTTCTACAGTGACCTATCTATCTTTCCAATCTAAAATAAAGTAGTTGCTTGTGTAGATGTTACAATGCTCTACAATGTTTTCTACTTGATAATAATGTTTTCTAATTTTTTTCTACTGTAACAATATGGAGCAATTGAACATTTGATGACATTTATAGAAATAGAGATAAGAAAAGGCCATTTAGTACATACTTGATTATGAGAGAAGCTGATTTGAAACCTAAGCTTGATATTTTAAAATAAAATAATGCAAATCAAGCAAACCTCCTCCTTAAACTTTGGGGATTCTACAGACTCATGGAGATATTCCCTCCTCCTCCAATAAAATTCAGCCCACACTTTATTCATATCCCCCAATGGCCCTTTGACCATTCTCCCATCCCCCTTTACTTACTACACCTCCTTATTTAATATGGTTGATAATCTATTATTTGCACTTGAATTACAGTGCCTCTCTAGTAATTGGCAATCATGGAGGTTGATTCATATTTCCTTGTTTTTTCTTAGACATGCATCGAGCTAGTTTGACTGTGAGTTCATGAAGCCATGTGGAGTTTAACTACTCTTTTTTTTGCCATGGAAGTGACCTACTTCCTGTCAATGGTGTTAAATTATTTAACTTATTTAGCTATTTGTTTGATGCCATGTCTTGGAGTCTACAGTCCGCATGAGGGGTTGAAGGTAGACATTCGACTCTTAGTTTAGCACTATGACTAAGACTCGTAGTTTAGATAGGTAACTAATTATCAAGTGTTATGTTTTTGATTGATTAAGCAAGGAAAGGGCCCTGACCCTTACAGATTAGTATAGCAGGTTATAGAACAGCAACCAGTCAAAATAGCACAAAGAGGAAGTAAAACAGAGAAACACTTCCCCAACCCATCAACCAAAAAGCTTAACCTATTCCCTCTGCATCAAACATTATAGCCCTATTATTCATAACAAAAAAATAAATCCATTCCATCTTAAAATCTCACCACAAAAGCAGGTTATAACCGCATAACCTTAATATAGTGTCCAGTCTAAAACCAAAATTCCTAACAAAGATATAACTATAAATATTATAGTCCAGACACCAAGGGCCAATATCAATAGTAGAACAACCAAGATTAACAAAAAATACCATAGTAGCAAGTAACAGAAAGTAAGAGGAACAGAAGCCAAGGATTAAGCATCCTCAATCAAACTACAAGCCTTCAACAGGTCTTTGACAAAGTCTTCAAACTTCTCTTTGGGCTTCATCTTTCCAAACAAGTCAGCTTCATCATCCATCGCCTTTTTCCTTTGTTGCTTCTTAATTTTACCTTGACCCAAAATCGTGGCCATCACATATTTTTTCATTACTACATCCACCACCCTGCATAAGCTCTTAACGACATTTTCAAGAGCCTAGAATCTACTATCCTTACCTTCCTCTTGCATCATTTTCTCCAACAGCTCCATCCTTTCCTCCACCCTTTGAATTCTAGCAGTGTCAAAACCCAACATGTTCTCTTCACTAGGGTTATTGATCTCCATAACCTCTGTGTCATTGGTAGCATCTTCTTTTTCCATGGCCCTATCATTATCTTCTTTGACCTCCTATACCTCCTCTTGTTGTGATTCCCCTTCTTCTTCCTCATTGCTAGAGTCTTTCTCATCTTTCGACTCTGACTCCTCCTCCTCAGTAGAATCACCCCCAAGGTTTTCTAGGATTTCCTCATATGACGTCGCCAAAGCAAGCCTAGTTGACCTTCGACCCACTGGTGTAGAACAATCAGGGTTGTTGTCCTTATCATTTAAAATCATGATAGTTTTGGGATCAACCCCCAACTCATAGATCAGCATTTTTTCTTTTTTTGTTCACAGCAAGGACCATAGGAGCAACACTCCATTTTTTAGGAGTGATTTTAAGAAGGTTCGACCATGAAGGGTCCATAGGGTTGGGAGAAGTCTTAGCAGATTTTTTGGTCGGGGTGTGGGGATGGCTTTCTATAAGCTCAATTTTCACAAAGCTCTTGTGGGTATGGTTTTCAATTAGATTAAGGAAAATATTTCTTTACGGGGAGGTAGCTAACACGTATTTGTAGATAGCATGAATCAGGCCCTGGTGTAATGGCGGATTAGCTCCATTGGTTAGACTATGGCTCAAGGATGAAAAGAGGAAGAAAGGCAGGTTTATCTTCTCAAGGTGTTGGATATGATTTAGGATTAGGAAGTGGTAGCCATGTACATACTAAAACCGACCTTCAAGCGTAAAGTATTTCATAACAAAAAAGCACACATTATCATACGGGGGAGGAAGAAAAACCCTAGAATAACCATTCTGGAATCTCTCAACTTTCTCTTTATCCTCAAAAAATTTCTCAATATAAGTTTGGTACTTTCCATTACTTACCTTTTCCACCTTCTTCCCTTCATATTCTAGCCTCATCACCTTAGCTATGAGCTTTTCGTCCACTATGAAATGTAGACCACCCAGCTCCACGTCGTTGTCCTTCCAAGCATTCGCAAAATTTTAGCTCAATTTCTCATTGTATCCTTCCATGGCTACAAAGTATGAGGTAAAACCAACCCTCTCAAATAGACCCAACTTTGAATTCTTTCCCAATGAATCATACTGACGTGGCTTCATCCTCTTTCTGGGTCCTCCCATGGTTTTATCCTTGCTAGAGTAATTTTTTGGAAGGAGAAGAAACTCATCTTTTTGTCCCTCTTCGTTCATGACTATGGCAACTAACAATTCAAAAATGCCAGTTTTGAAGGAGACCTTGTGGTTTTTCATTTGAGAAGATAACGGCTTGAATCTTCTGGTAGGTTGTTTAAAATAACTCTTGAACCAAAGCCGATTTTCACCTTTTTGAGCCCCATCATTATGAAATCTGACAACTTCGCCACCTTTATTAGTCGTGATTATTCTTATTTTAATAATCTCCTTCCCAACAACACTAACACATGTCAAAGTTTATTTTTCAAAATCAAACTCAATATTTTAGTATTGTGAATGGTGTTCCCAATATCCTCATTAAAAACTTTCATTTTGAGGCACGAGGTAACCCAAATAAACTGTCATTTCCATCTCGTTCTATTAATATCTTTGGGATTGGCTTACCTCTATGCATGTACCACCTGATCTATCTTGTCAGCTTGCCCAGTTTCCACCAAGGGTAACCCCACTTGATAGTTGGACAAAATCAAGCCTCTTCTATTAATTATTGCTATTATGTCCATGATTAATCCAATCTTCTAATCTATCCTTCGCTCCTAATCTATCCTTAGCAATTATTTCTTTTATTTGGTTAGATAGACTGGAGAAATCCCAGTATTTTAACACCTCCTATCTAAGGCCAAAGTTTTCCATAGCATCAATAGCACTATTGCCCTCCCTAAATGTATGGTAAATCTTATAATTTTGGAAAGACTATAGTATATTTTTACAATCATCCAAAAGGTCTTTTATTTCCCAAGGTGCCTCAGCTATATTTTTTAAATAATCAATAATAAGCTTGGAGTTTCCTTCCACATAACCTTCATGTACCCATTATCTTTGAGATAACCTATTCTTTCCCAAACAACAGAAGCTTCAGCAAAATTATTAGTTGTTCCTAGGCCTTTGTTGTATCTAGCCACATAGATGTCGCGATCATCTCCAACCACTCCACCTACTCCGTCCAGACCAGGGTTTCTTTTTGAACATCCATAAAAATTACATTTAACCCATCCTGTATTTGGATTAATCCAAACAGTACTTTTTATGATAATCTATTTAGCCCAATTAACATTATTAAGGTCATGAGAAATCCCCCACTGTTGCTTAATTCTCAACTCTTGATAGGAAGGCCCTTTCCTTGACTGAGTGCACTTACAGCTTTCAATGTTTTCGTGAATCTATTTCCTTATAATTGTACATAGCTCCTTACTACTTTTAGCAGCATCCCTAAAAATCCTATTATTTCTCTCTTTCCACAAACCCCAAGTGAGGAACGAGGGAACTTGTCTCCAGAGGTCAAGAATTATTTTGTGAGAGTAAGGACATAAGCTCCACCCTTCAACAAACATTTTGACTGAATCAGGGAAAACCCATTCCACCATAATATTTTTTAGGAAAAAGGCCCAAACTTCTTGAACATAGGGGCATTGAAAGAGCAAATGCGTAATAGTTTCTTCTTCTTCGTTGCAAAGATAACATTTATTGACTAAATACCATCCTATTTTCTTAAGATTGTCAATTATGAGAATCTTACCATGTATCACTACCCACTAGAAGCAATTAATCTTGGGGATTAAGTTCTTACTCCACACCATGTTTCAGTTAAAGACTCCGAGGTTAAGAGATTGTAAATCCATAGTCTCATAGGTTGACTTAACCGAGAACCTCCCTGAAGCATTTTTTGTCCATATCCACTCATCCTTTTTATTTCTTGAAAAGAGGTCAAGATTCCCAATTAGTTTCAACAGTGATTCCAAAGCAGCATCCTAATTCGGTTGTCTACCACCTCTGAGAATAGCATTATTCAGATAGTTCTTGAAGTCAATCCATTTTGGTCTCAATCCTTCCCAATTTAAATAATTAGAGACCTTCTTTCCAATTCTTATGTTTAACCTTATTCTAATTTGTTGAAGGTTGTCACTAGTAGACAAAGGAGCACAGGTGGACCAAGCATCCTCCCAAAAATCAGTTCTAAGCCCATTTCCAATTCTCAATTTCGCTCCTTTAGTTAGGGTACCTCTAACTTTTAGCAGATTATTCCAAAAGACAAAGTTGTAAGGTAGCTCCTTTTTCTTGAGAAAACAGCCAACATCCTTATTATTTAGGTATTTAGCCCACATGATCTGTACCCAATCCTTTTCACCTTCTAGAAGAAACCAACCCATTTTTTCCACAAGATCTTTATTGAACATTTTAATTCTTCTAATTCCCAGACCTCCTTCCCTCTTCGGTGTGCAAAAAAATTCCCATTTAATGAGTGTCATTCTTTTCCTTTCTTCCACACCTAACCATAAGAATCTCCTTTGAATCGTTTCAATTTTCTCAACAATATAAGCAGGAATGTTGAATAGAGAGATAATAGACAGGTATATTTTGTAAGGAAGCTTTTAAAATTTGAACCTTCCCAGCAAAGCTCGACAATTTTCCCTTCCACCCAGCCAATGTCTTCTAGATCTTTTCCACAATGTAATTCCAGTAGTTACTGTTGGGTTTTCTGGATATTAAAGGTAAGCCAAAATAAGTAGTTGGAAATTCTGCCTCCTATCATCCTAAAATATATATAACTTTTTCCTTAACAATCTGGCTAGTATTAAAAAAATAGATTTTACTTTTCTAATAATTGATGAATTGGCCAGATATTTTAGCATATTGGTTAAGGATTACTTTCCATTGTTTTGCTTCTAAAATAGATGCATCCCCCATGAGGATAGTGTCATCAATGAACTGTTGGTGTGAGGCAGGGGGAAGTGAGGAAGCAGCACAGAAACCTTTTAAAGTTATGTTTGCAAGTTATTTATGGATATTACGGCCCAAAGCTTCAACAACAATGACAAACAAGTAAGGTGACAATGGGTCCCCCTGTCTCTAGCCACAGCCTGAAGAGAAGAAGCCTTTAGGAATCCCATTAATCAGGACAATATTTAAGGGTAGTGTCACAAGATCTAATAAGATTGAGGAATTTACCATTGAAGCCAAATTCTTCAAGAACAACAAATAGAAAATTCCAAGAGACCTGATCATACGCTTTAGAGATATCTAATTTCAATGCCATACCCTATTTTTTGTTGTGATCCATAGAATGTAACACCTCATGAGTATAAATAGCTACTTCTTATATTTTTCTTCCTTGGAAAAATCCCTTCTAATTGATAGCAATCATTTTATTCAAGACTAATTTCAACCTATTAACCATAATTTTAGAACAAATCTTATAGGTGGTGTTGCACAAACTGATAGGTCTATAGTCATTCATAGAGACAACATCATTAGTCTTGGGCATTAAAGCTATAAAACTGGTATTCATCTGATTTAAAAGCCTTCCTGATTTGAAGAAATCCCTAACCGCATTAAACAAGTCAAGAGAGACTATGTCCCAATAGACTTGGAAGAAGCTTGGGGGAAATCCATCCGGTCCTGGCACTTTAAAAGAACCAAAGGAGAAAACAACCTCCTTCACTTCATTCATAGAAACAACTTTAGACAATTCTTTTAAATCCTGCTTTGTGATAACATGGGGAATGACTTGCAGGAAATCATCCAATTCATAATTATCAACCTTTGGCAGATCAGGAAAGTTTGAAAAAAAGGAGACAGCCTCCCTAGCAATGTCCTCTTAACTACCAAGTCTTGTCCCATTGAAAGTAATTAAAAATCTGATCTTGTTTCTTCCTCTGTGTTTCAAGGTGGATTGATTTTTGTTTCTAGAAAATTTCTTCCTTTTTTAGTAACATTTTGTTTCCACAGTCCATGATAGATGTGAACAAGATTTCTGGAATAATTATGTGCAATTTTTTACATCAACGTTTCCCTCCATGATCCATCATCAAGATTGTTTTTGACCTCTCTCTCTTTCTGCTTTTCATCCTGATGATGGATCATGGAGTTTGATCCGAAACGTTGATGTAAAAAATTGCACACAGTTATTCCAGAAATCTTGTTTACTTCTTCCTTTTTGTTTATTTTATATCATTGAGATCTCAACTCCCTTTCTTTATTACAGGTCTCATCATCCATACTTCCCAACTCCATTAGATCTTAAATCTCCTTAATTTTTGAGTTTAAATCTTTCTTAGTGGCAAAAATGTTCCCAAACGAATACTTGTTCCACCCTTTGACCTTTTCTTTGACTCTTTTCAACTTCTAAGCTAATCTATACATGGGAGTACCATCACAAGGTAAATTCCACCACTCCTCAACCAAAGATTTGAAGTCCAAATGAAGTGACCACATTATTTCATATCTAAAAGGGAAAGGCCTTTTGGTCATTCTATCATCCCATTCTAGGAGGAGAGCACTATGGTCTGACCCTATTCTTGGAAAAGCAGTAAGAGAGAGATTCCGCAATATGTTCCAATTAGAGGAAACAAGAAATTTGTCCAATTTAACCTAGATTAGATGACTGCCCTATCTCCTATTGAACCGAGTAAAGAGAGATCCATTCAGAGGAATGTCCATTAACCCTACTAAGTTAAGGAAACCTAATAGGTCCATCATACTATCAGAAAAATTAGTAAGACATCCACTTTTTTTTGAGGGGTGTAGCGGAGATTTAAAGTCCCCCCCAAGCATCCAGAACTCATCTCTTCTATTGGCAATGATTCCTTCTAGCATATTCCATAAATCAAGACTATCCAATCTTGAGTTGGGACCATAAATATTGACCATATTTCATTTGACCGAGGTAACACTATCTTCCAAAGTGACTAAGAGACTATTTTTATTACTTAAATTCAATCTTCCAGCAAGCCTAGAAGGGTTCTAGCAAGTTGCAATCTCTCCTAAGGCTCCCTCAGCATCACTAACTTCAAAACCAGCACCGGGCCAAAGCTATTTTAGCACTTTCTCAAAGCTTTCTTTTTTCATTTTAGTTTCTTGAATCAATAAAACATCCAATTTCACATCAACTAAACAAGCTTTTAACAAATGTTGTTATAGGGTCCATTAAGTCCCCTAGCATTCCAAGATAGCATATGCATTAGAACAAAACAGGAAAAGTAGTATCACTCGATACTACTCAAGGTGGGAGAATAACTCCCCTTCTTTCTAGATTTTCTCCCTACCAAGGAGTCAAGAGTTCTCTGCTTACCCGCAACCACATATCTTGTTGTTTCTTTGATCCTTGACTCTTTTAATTGAGGTCTTCCCACTTTGTTATTTCCTCCCACATTTGGTTTCTTCTTTTTCCTTTATTTTTTGTTTATCCATTCCTCATCTACCAAGCCCTCTTTTTGGGGACAAGAGTTTATCTAGATTTTACTGGTTTCATCTTTACCTTCCTTCTCATTTTTATCTTTTGGTGTGTGATCCTCCCCCAAATTTAGGTCTGTTGTAGGGAGCTCAAGAGGGGTAGTCAAAAATTTTTCCATTTGGCTCATAATCTCACCCTCCTTAAGGAACTCACTCTGCTATCCACCTCCCTCCAGATCTTGAGATAAGTTTTTCATGTTATCCACCTTTCCAATATGTGATTCAAGATATTTTTCCAAGGAAGGCGAGGAGGTGAGCCCATCAAAAGCCCCCTCAAAAAAGGTCTCAACCACATTTTCCTTTGAAAAACCCTCATTCAAGGTTAGACCTTCCATGTCTTGCACCTTTAAGAGAGGCGTCCTTGCCTTTTCTGAAAACATCAAAGCCTTATTAGGAGTTGGGGTATCAGGCTCCTTTATCAAGTTCACAAGAACCGTATTTTTCACAAGAGAACTCTATTGGGTTTCAATTTGAGGATTCTTAGGTTCCAGAGGGACTTTGCTGCAAACATCCTATAGATTCCCAAACTTCTTATATCCTTGGGAGAATACCATAGCTTTTTCATTCTCCAACAGTTGAACCCATCTTCCAAATTTTGATTTTAAGGTCACAAAGGTGGGTAGAACTATGTACACAGCAACAATCACACACATTCTAGCATAAACCAATCGATACTTAAGAAGGGTTACTTTATCCACTATAATCAAGATTCTGAAAGAATCAGCAATCCCTTTAAAGACATTTTGATGCCAAAATTCTAGTGGCAAACTAGAGAGCCTGACCCAGGTAGGGGCGACTTTCCCCAAGTCAATAGAGGCATCAAACCCTAGTTTCCACTTACACAAGAACAAAATATTCTTAAAACTTCTATCAAAATCCCATGGACCACCTATGAGAACCTTTAACATATCCTCGGGGTTAAAAAAGGTAAACAAAAAGAGACCTTTAGGCATGGAACTTATAGAAACACTACCCTTGAGATTCCAAGTTTCAGTGGCCCACTTGCGTACGTGGTCAATATTAGGGCAGCCAGCAAAGAATTTTCCAACCATGGACAAATTAAGGCCCTCCAAAGCATCATTCAAGATTACATCTGGGATGTCCACTTCATCCCCCACAACAATACAGAAAGCTGACAAATAGTCCTGAGGTGCCTTTGTCAAAGCCTTTCCTCCAATGAGCTTTTCCACATAAGAAATAGAGTTTTCACCCGTTAACGGTATTTCCTTACCCCCAAGAGAAGAAACGGCCTCATTCAAACCCCCAGGTGAAGGAACATGTGAAGCACCAGGCATACTTTTAGTTCCCTTAGAAGGTGAAGACGCGCCATTCTGGGAAGGAGCAGAGTACATAGGTGGGGGAGGCCTGATGGGGCCCCCTCCAGTCCGATTCATCAAGCTACAGAAGATCAAAAATTTGAAAAAAAAAGAGTGCGCGCGCAGAGCAATATTCCGCTATTGTTGAATTGTTAATAACATAATCTCTTTATGTTAATATAACCATCACAAATAGAATATGACCAACTCAATTATTTTAATTTATTTATATTATGATATTATGTTAGAACATAAATTCAATATATTAATAATTGTTAAAGATAATTCCATTCTTCACAAACTATTGATTAATTTGGTTTACATTTTGTAATAAATATTCTTCTATTGATCATATAAACATTATACTAATGATTAACAATTTCTATCCTTTATAAAATATTAAACTAGTGATAACAATATAAGCAATAATCTATACTAATCAAATTGATACTTTCCTAATTAATAATGATAATATTTAATACTAAAAATCATAATCATTTTGGTCAATTAACCAACATTTTCTCTTTTATTTTTTATTCAATCATTATAGCATATAATATTAATGTCAAATCTTAAGCATGCAAAAAGAATTATCAATCACTAACTAAACCCTAGCATGAGTTGATTTGAAGATATCATGGGATCCTAGATTATTTTACTAACTGGACTTATCAGTTTCTTGAACATAGTATGATTTATTTGTATATGGTTATTTCCTATATTTATTTTCACATTACCAACTAAATATTCATTAGTCATAGTATTTAAGAATTACCAAAAATTTAACCAAATCCACTACTCATAACTATTATACCACTAACTATAATTTGTAATCCAATAACAATTACATATAACATTTAATATAGCATGTATATATATATATAGACAAATAAATAATAGGGTGAGATTCAATTATATGACACATACTAGAAAATCCCTACATGCATTTATGGGGAGCTAACCAGGTGGCCTTACAGGATCTATCATACACTACTATTCCATTGCACATGAAATAATTTAAGATACATAGGGAGAAGAGGATGTTGCACATAAGGACCATTATAAGCCATTCCACCAAAGTATCTCATCTATGCATGGAGCATCTAAACATTGTGTTGTGCATGCAAGGGAAGGTCGTATGAGATTATATTATGTTGAGCTGATGCACATGAGCATAATTTGCACAACTCATTTATTATAAAAATTTGTTAGAGATTCCTACATAAAGTGATGGAAAAGTTCAGTTCCTCTAACCAATAGAGGGATCATGTCAAGAAAGGTTCCTCTAGTAAATTCAACATTCATCGATATCCTACTAGTTTATTTCAATTCCTTAAAATATTTTAAGCGATATTTAGATGGTAAGGACCACAAAATATTTTATGGATTTTAAGAAAAATGTTGCTTTACCAATAATGGTACAATATAATTAAGGATAAATCCTTCTTTATAGAGCTCTCCTTTGTAAAATTGGAAATGGGAAGAAGGATAATTATTGGGATAATGCTCAACTTAAGGATTATCCCATCTTTTTACAACCTAAATTATGGGGAAGGAAGGTGAAGATCTACCAAGTTACTCAAATTGAAATCTAATGGAGGATCAAAATTTGGAAAGATAAGTTGCTTCTCAACCAAACCAAACCCTTCCTAAACTAGTTTGATATTTACAATTTAGAATCCCTTGCCACAATCGTCCAAATAAGCTAATAATGGGGCTTTCATGAATCAATAATTTATTTTAGTATTGTTTATTATAATCTCCTAGTCAAGGATACTCTAAATGTTTCTAGACAAGAGGCTTGGAGTAAATTTTGGGACTCCCAACCATGACCCAAGTTTAAAGTCTTTTTGTAGATGATAACTCAAGGAAATAATCTTACAAGAGAATAGAATATGAGAATAGGCTTCCAAGGTACATCCAAATGTGTCACATGTGTCTAAATGAGAAAAGATTCGTCACTTATTCCTTAGTTTCTAGTGTAATACAAATATTTGACTTTGCATGTTTAAAAGCTTGGGAGATGGGTTCTTCCTAAAACAAGAACTATTAGAACACATGTCTAGGTGGGATATTATCTCAAATCCAAATTCTTTGAAATGCCATTAGAACTCCATCCCAACTATGGTGTACTTTATTTTTTGTCAATAGAAAAATACAACAGTCATTCATGATTTGTTAAGATCTATAGAGAATATCCAAAGATGAGGCAATGATTACTAAATTTATGCGCCTTTATAAGCATAGACAAAGAGTTGATTTATCCTCTAACATGTTTCAAATTGTGAGGTCTTAAATGGAAATTAAAATATGTTATTATTACCTTAACTAAGAATCAAAAGCAAAGGAAAACATGAAGCCCTTCCAAATAAATTCTTTGTCAAATTAAACTTTGATGGGATATCAAAAATAACTAAAGGATTTATAGACTCGATGTATTATCAAAGGCTTGGTGAAAATAACCTTTAACAAGATATCTAAAGGAAAACTTGGTCTTTCTAGGGCTTAGTGTTCATTGAATCTTTGAAGGTAAGGTTTTTTGCTAAGGCATTCTTCAAAAATATAAATACCAAAAAGTTCATAAAAATTGAAGATCTCATTGTAAATCTCAATATTGTTACTTTGGAGATGTGAAGAAACTTTGTGGATGTATATTTAACACTTGTTATTAATGATACTAAAAGAGGACAAAAAAATTATAGAATTATAAGTTTCACGGATGAGGAAATGAATTTAAAGGGGAAAAAATAGGAAATTCACTATGAATATTGTTAAATAGGCAAGGAAATAGGTAGCAAATTGGGTAGTTAATCATGGTGTCACTTGTAGGATAGAAGTTTGTGAGTGCTCCCAAGATGTTAGACTATTGGGAGAATCAGAAAAGATTGTTGCTTTAGAAAGTAATTTTTTTCTCATAATTCAAAAGTGGTGACTCTTATTCTTTGGCTTAATTATTTTTATCAATGAAAGTTTCCACTAGAATTACTACATATTATGTCTTGATATTCAATATAATACACTAGAGAAGTTATAAAGATTCACAATTTCTAGTTTTATTTTTAGAAAAAATGGTGATCAGGATTGGCTTCCTTATGGTGTCTATTGTTTCCTCAATGCAATGATTGTTTTCTTTGTATTGGAAGGTGGGAAAGATAATGGTAAACTATTGTTGCCTTTTCTTTCAGTTATATCTTTTTCTAGTCTAATTTTACTTCAAAATGATTAACATGTCACATCTTTTGCATATAAAATTAGATTTTTGATCTCAAATAGATGGAGAGAATTTGCAATGTACTACATAGTGGATCAAATGTTTTTTCACTTGGATGAGAAAAGAGGATTGTACTTGTTTGAGCCCTTGTAGAAGCCTGAGATTCAAGATATGGTTGTGTAATCATATGGATGAATTAGAGGGAAAAAATATATGGGGGTGCATGTTTTTATGAGACTAATATGATGGTATGTCAAATTATCAGATTTCGTGCTTCTTGATATATGTTTACAAATGTTTTCAAATTTTGGACTTTGATGAAGATAGGTACACATTATCTTCTGGTTTGTGGATATGGTTGATATTCATGTGAGACTTGGAGTCTTATTTTAGTGAGAGTTAAGTACAAATACAATGATGGTTATTATTATTATGTCATAGATGTTAATATACATTTTGGCATTGGCACGACGTGATCATGTATGCAATTGATAAGTTGTGGTTTTTAATTGATTTATGTTTATAGATGGTGTGGTTCAATGTTAAGAGGTTTTTATTATCTCTTTAATATGTGTTTAGTTCCTTCACTAATATTTTTTTAATAAATTATATGTGCATATGATCTAGTGTTTGAGTCTTTAGATCTACAAATTATCTTTTATTTATCTTAGTTTGTAGGTTATTGATGTGTTGGTGAATTTTCTTGTTGCATTGGTTACATATCTTTAATTTATGTACTTTTGTGGGTTGGCCACCCATTGGTTGTAGTGGGATGACTCAGGTGTGGACTATTTATGTCCATAGGTCTTTTTCAGTGTTGATGTACAATCAATTAGTTGGCCTTGTTTCTGGCCATTTATGCATTATCATGTTGCATTGGGATGAGATGATGGATGATTAGAGTGACTAGATAATTAGTTTTTGGGACTAGTAGCATGTTGTTTATCATGATGTCATGGATATCTTGGTTACACAATTTAGTGGGAGCTTTTGAGAATGATTTTTTGCTTGCAGATATTGGTTTTACTTTACTCTTTGTAGCTACTAGTATTACCATTGAGTGTAGGTGGGCCATGTGTGATCTTTATTTATGATATGGTTATCACAATGCCATGGATAGATTGGTATCATGATTCAATGGGATCTTTGGAAATAATATGGATTTTTTGCTTGGTGATGGATTATTTTCTATAGTAGTTGGTGTCATGGAGGAGCTTTTGAATCATGTTTGTTATAATGAGAGTTCTTTGACATCTTGAGTTTCATTAACAGGACATTTTTTATCTTTGCGTGATTAGAGATGTTGATATCTTGGTTACCCATGGAGGACTCTTGGATTTTTTCATTGAAGTGTCAATTTATGGCATCAATTTTGATAGGTGATCCTTGTTTGAGAGGATGTTTGGTTTTATGCCATGATGGAATCTTGATAGCACATTAGAGCTTTGGCATGATACAAGTGTTACTTGGGAGTAGTTTATATTTATTGGAGCATATGTAATTTCTAGGATATGTTAGATCATGATGTCATGGCATGTTCCTGGATTATGTAGATGTATGGTGAGAGCTTTGATAGTGGTTCGATTAATTCTCTTGGGATTAAGCACATTGATCATGTGTTTGGGAGCTTCATGATAGTGTGGTGTTGCATTTGGATCTTACATGGATAGATCAGTTGTAGGTGCTCATGGATACTTAGAGACTTGGATAAGCTTGAAGTTCTCGTAAGTTTAAAAACATTTGTTGAGACAGTTACTCTTTGAATGAAGGTTTTATCAAGAAGTCTAAGGAATCTTCACCTAGATATGGATGTGATTTCATGATGGACCTATAAAGGAAATCTTTCTTGGAGAATCTCATGATACCTTTGTGTATCCTAGAGGAGCAATCTCATTTCGTACTCTTGGTCTACTCAATGGATAATCATTTGAGAGGTATTTCCCATCTTGTTTTCAAATGCATTATGTTTTATGCTTTGTCTTCTCAAGGATGTAGCTTTTGAGCTATGCATGTTAATTATGGAGGGTCATTTGAGGAGTGTTTGTCATGTTTATATCCTTATGCAAATGAGATTGATTTATGATGTCATTTATGAGAATTTCAAGATATATTATTGGGCTTATTCTTAGTTTCAAAATGGATTTGAGTTTGATCTTCCTTGATTAGAGGGCTTACATATATTTTGGTTATATCAGGCATACTTTTATATATGAGATTGAATAGTTGGGTGTTGTTAAGTATTTTCAATTGGGGTCATGAAGGAGATCTAACTTGGCATAACTTAGCACTTTGAGATATTGGTAGAACATGATAAGTAATATGATTTACTATTTTTCTCTCTTTTCTTCTAGGGCTACTGCCTGGAGGTTCATGTTCATGTGCTTTGGTGTGGTGAACTTGTGACAGTTATGTTGACTTGTGAGAGAGTATGCAATGATTTTTGTTGCAAGTGTGGATCATTATGATTGTTCTTTGCTACTACATGGTTTATTATGAGCTACACCGTAGTATGGTCATTGATTGGTAGACTTAGTATATCTTGATCTATTTTTAGATTTGACAATGCCCATGCAATGGGACTTTTTGGATGTGTTATATTCATTGACAGGTTTTATACATGGAGCTTGTGATTGTGGTTTATGAGTTGGGTATGTCATTGGCATGAGTTCTACTAGTTTTTAGATGCCTTAGAGATATGGATGAGTGGATGTATTATAACTTGTGGTTCTTATTTCCAGTTATTTGATCTTTTTCCTTAGCACCAACTTGGAGCCTTTGTTATCATTTGGATTTGATGCTTATGTTCTTTGGATTGGTGCATTTTTACCTTTTCTTGTTCTTTTTCTTCCATGGGTGGCATATTGAAGGAAAAGAGGAGTTCTAGTTTGATATTGTGGTCATATTGGATGTTACTGTAAGTATCTTGATGGAGCATGAAATCATGTTGGAGATTCGTTTGGTTTCATGGATGGTTGTGATGATGTATTTCATCAATTGACCCTTATGCAATGTATAGAAAAAGTGGAAGAATTTTAGGAAAAGGATGTTGTACACCTTGCACAAGAAAGAATTATTTTAATTATATAAACTAAATATTTATTTGTGGTGCATCTTAGGAGATGTGTTTATCCTCATTAAAATATTTATTTAGGTCCACTTGTAAAGTTGTATGTAACATTAGTTAAATATTTGAGTGGATTGCACATAGAAAAAATATATAATATTAGGAAAACTTAGTCCCAAAAAGTGAATGTTGAGGTCAATGGTTTTGTGTAGTCATGGTTTTAACTCTACCACTTGGTTGTTTTGTGTGAACTTGAATCTATAAAAGCAAGCACATGTGTAATGGTTGGGGTTGGATGTTTGGCTTGTTGTCTTGTTAGTTGTTTGGCTTGGTTGTCATTATATTGAGCTCTCTTATTGAGTGCATATGTGAATCATAGGATGGGTTTTGTATTACATTCATGGACACATGGAGGATGCATTAAAGATTCTTGGTTTATCAAAAAAATTATTTGTTGAATAATACATTGAGTGGATTTTTAGACGCTAGTTTTTTCCCTCTTGAGGGTTTTCCCAAGGTATATCTTGTGTAATCTTGTGGTATGTCTTTGATCTTGCATTTTGGTTATCTATAAGCTTATATGCATGCTTTTCTCCTATGGGGTTATATAGGAAATGGTTTGATCAACCTAATAATTTTTGTAACACTTTGGCCAATTTAGGTTATTTTAAGTCTTAAGTTCCCTTTGAGAAGTGTTTGTTAATAATTATTTATATTTGTTAAAATTTATCAATGGCTTTGAAACCCATGTCAAAGCCCAACAAGGTTCCCATAACCACATTGGCTTTCGACACTACTTTCATAACCAATCATAAGGTAGAAAAGAATTAACTACAATCTTAGTTTCTAAGAATTTTATTGGATGTTTTTGTTAGTTTTAAAATTTTGGGCATCTCTCGACATGCTATTTTAAACCCATGCAATGTTAAAAAAATCAAGTATGTGTGTTGAAAGGTAAGAGTAGTTTCAGAAACTCTATTGGTTCCCAACAAGGTTCTCAAAACCTTTTCGAAACTAGACAATTATTTCATAACCTCTTCAAGAAAAAAGGAGCATTAAAGTTAAATTTTTCTTTGTGTTTGTCAAAAAATTACATTGGTTTCAAACACAATGTCAACAATTGAAACTCATTTCACAAAAAATGGAACTACTTTATGAAGAAATATTTCAATACTTAATCAATGTACATGTTTTTGTTTCCATATAGTTCCAAAACTAGTGGCAAGGCCCAAAGGGATTTTTAGAATCTATCAAACCTTGAACTAAGGACAAAGGAGTGAAGGTGTTGAAAGTTATAATTGGTTCAAAACCACAAGCCAAATCAGATATAAAAAAAAGGGGGAAAACTTTGTCGAGGGTTTTGAAGTTTTTCACAACCTAGTTCATAGCCAATAAAGGCTATGTCAACAAGTTAGAGAGTTTTTTGAACCATGCAAGGGGATCAATAATTTAAATTATAAAAATGAAACCTTAAAGTTATAGAAAGATTTTATAAGAGAAAAAACAAGGTGTCTATAAACATAAGGTATTGAAGACAATCTATAGTAGAGAGAAAAACCTCCCACATGCCTTAGTTCACAATCTAAGCTCAAGAGCTTTCAAGGACTTACATATTGTCTTTCCTTCTTGAATATGCAATCTCAGAGAGATAAAGAAAGGTACTTCCACTCACATTCATCTCAATGTTGCTAGTTTTTATGGTTATTTGAAGTTGTGATTTCCTCCACATGTTTCATGGTTTGTTCCAAGCATTTGAAACAAAAAATTATCCAGTTCAATTGAAACTCTTACATTGAAGTCCTAGTCTAGTTTTCCATATGAACATTGAAGTAAGAAAACCCTAAGCAAAGGGAAAGCAGATTTTTTCTATGAAAACAAACTACTATTTTCATACTCTATGCAAATATAAACTCCCTCCAAGTCATTTCCTTTGTACATTTTCCCACACAATAACCATGAAATACAAGTACTTAGGATATTATTTTTTATCAATTTTGGAAACTACACTCCTAGAGATAGGTGATACAAAATCGGGTCATGTTAACCTAGATTATTTTTGGAAGAGGATGGAAGAAGGAAAATGATCTCTAATTGCACAAAAGGTTTTTTAAGTGGGATTCTTCATTCAACTACTTTGTTTATGGTGATACAATGCCATGATTTGGCTTTGGAGTGTATACAACATTATAAATCTCAAACTAGAGAACGCATAACAATAGATGATAAATTAGTGGAAAAATTGAATGGTGTATCTCTTGGAATAACACTCAAATTCCCTATCAAAGATCAATTTACCGATATTGATACAGTTGTGTATCAACTCTTCACAAATTTTTGAAATGCCCTCTCCAACTTCCTTTGTGCCTCTTCCCACTCACACAGACACCATTGCAAGGCTTTTTCTACCCTCCCGAGCTCTCTCCACATCTCACATTCATGAAAATGTCATCATAGGGATCATTTTGTTATTGTCTTGTACTCGTGTTGGGGCATTGATATCTTGCAATTTAGTTAGTACTTTTTTAACCTACAAAGAGGGATTGAATACCACTTAACTTGCACACCATGTGCTTCCTCTCATCTCTCCTACTCATCACTCAAAGACTCTTCTTTCACTCGCTTCCCATTTCATTGGTGGTGGGACTTCAAAATTTATTATTTGTCCCTTGTTGCCTCTCCTTAATATGCCAATGGAGGTTAATAGTGTTTCCCTCACTAAAACAAATAATGGTGCTTCTCCTATTCACTAGATCAATGCAAGTGCCAATTCTATTGTATTGGGGTTGGCACAATAATCCTACACAAGTATTGTTGGTAAAGGGTCTCATGCTTTCCCTCCACATGAAAAATTTGGCCCCTTCCCTATGCACTATCTTCCATAATAATTGTGTGGGGGAAAGATGTGCTAGTGAATGAGAAGTTTTCCCTACATAGGGGCTTGGTTTGAAAATGTAACAATTTCTTGCCTTCCCTTCTAGATTTACACACTTTGGTACTAGATTCATTGAATCCCCTCATCGAAGGCCAGTTTGAGCTCTTCCCTTTTGCTAGGGGCTTCTTCATTATAGTTTTGACTTTTCAAAGGATAAGGGATTTGGTTCTTGATGATATATTGTGGTCATGGTGTGAGAACTCTCTCTCAATCAAGCCTTAGTCTACCTCTTTCAACTCCCTTTCTGAACCTCTCAATGTTAGACCTATGTGGGTTCTCCTTTTGAATCTCCCCCTCCAATTCTGGGAAGATTCTTGCTATGAGGCCATAGGAAAATCAATTGGATGCTTCTTGAAAATTGACTCTACCACTTCTTATATGGGTCACTCCATGTTTTTTGTGTATTCTAATGGGAATTAATATCTCTAAGCCTCTTCAAAAAAATATTGTTTTGATGGTGACATATAGGCTTTGGACTCAACTACTAGGCTATTAGGGTCTCCCATTCAAATGTAGAAAATGTTTTACCGTCAACTACCTAGCTACTAATTTTCCTCACTTGATGCAAGGTCACAATAATGTGGTGAAAAATAATTGCAAATATCACTTGACCATTCAAGCCTTCAACTATTCAGTTGAGGGCTCCTCTTAGGACAAGTAGTATTCTCAAGATGCTGGTTACTTTGCACTTGGTGTGCCTTTGGAGTTTCCAATCCCTACTACTCCATCGACTCACATTGGAGAGTCCCAAAAACCAATCACTCTGATCACTCAGCCTATTATGCCTTCAGCAACAATTCTATGCTAGTCTACTCATGTGGTGGTCCTTCAACAGTTGTCTACTCCACCTTGTCATTCCATGGTTCCTTCTATGCACATTTATGGGCCTTCTAAGGAGGAATCCCCCTTGCTTCTCCTTTTTTTAAGGACTTGGATGATAATATTTCATGGATTTTTTGTATAAAGATAGAAGAAAGGCCTTCCTAAATATATCTCCCAATCTCATACTAGAGTGAAGGGTGTGACTAAACAGGATTGGAACTAGCATTATCTAAGTTGGACATCATGGCTCTAAATTGTTTCCTTTTTTGTTGATGTTATGTGTGGCAACTTGGTTACAATTGTATTTTTTATGTTTCATCTTGAAGGTTTGTTTGGTTTTTCCCATATCTCATGGTACTTGTTCTATTTGTCAGTTTGGTTGTTATGTTGTACAAGGGTTCAAGCCCTTTTAATCTCACTTTTACCAATATCAAAAGCATTTCACAAAAAATAAAAATTCATGTGTAATACCATAGAAAGGAATTGGTTATTGGTACCTAAAAAGTGAAAACATCAATTGCCTAAAGTCCTTCACATATCACATTTCATTAAGGATATTTTTGACATCATTGTTTTGCTTCATAGACTGGTGGGAAACAAAATTACTCATGACTTTGAGAAGTGGATGTATCTTTTTATTATTATGATTAGCACTAAGAATCAATTTTTTAATTGGGGAAATATTATTAGTGGCAAGTTACATGATCAACTTGCTCATTTCAAGTTGAATCATCATTTTTATATGTCTTTGTATCTTTTCTATATTGTTGCTAGCACGAAGCCTCGGATAGGACTTCTTACAAGAGGAGTGTATGATAACATAACACAAATATATAATCATTATCCATAATTACAATTGGAGCATAGTTATAAAATGTTCAAGAGAGTGAATGACACGTTCAATATTCTTACAATTAGAGAGCTCAAAGGAGATATTGGGCTAAGATTATCATCTAAAGCAACAAATCTCATTACTACCTATAGAAGTTATTTTATTCAATTTCCCAAATTTACTTACATTTGAATTAAAGGATTGGATGGATTCCCTTTCAAATTACCAAGGTTTGTAAGTGATAAGCTTGCTCCCATGGAGGTTTATAGATAAATTGGTGAGGTAAATAAAAGATGTAAGGAGAAGAAGATGGATAGAATTCATTTTCCTACTAGACTTACTCATTACAAGTGCAATTTGTCTTCAAATGCACAAAATAGTAAATGATCACTTCCAAAGTTTGATATGTATTTTCACACCATTAGATTTCCTTTCGATAATAAAGATTATGTCAAAAAAAAATTAACACAAATCTGGATATACCATTATCCTAAAATTGAAGATTTTTGGAAAGACCATGAAGATGATTTTGAAGTTAGAAAGAGGGATTGGGTAAGATTCACACTTCAAAAAATTAATGATTTTAGGTTGGGTTATGTGTATTGAGGGAATTGAAGATGATGAGACAAGTTTAATTGATCCTATCTATTTTTAAAATATTCAAATACAACCTCTCCCACCAATTAATTGGGAAAATAACAAAATAAAATGTATTGATAAAAAACAACTTATGTCCTCCAGAGATTAGAAGAGTGGGTGGAAAGGAAAACTACTTAGGGAGCAACTACAAAAGCTTCAATCAAAGATAAATCTTCAAACAAGAGGGAATATAAACAAGCAAGAACTTCATTTTCTCAAACACCTCCTTCACACTTTGTCAAGTCTTAAAAAATTTCCCGAGGAGATCATGGTGAAGATCCCCCAAGGAAAAAGGTTTTCAAAGATTCGTGCAAAGAAGATCTAAAGAGTAAAGTGAAGAAATTGAAGGTGAAGAGGAAGAAACATTATCATATTCAAGAGGAACATCGAAAAGAAAATTGTTTAGATTCTCCTCTTGATAATGAATAGCAGCAAGATTTTTTTCCCCTTGTTACACAAGCTGATATTCCCTACTACCTCTCAAGTTAATATTTTTCCTTCCCTTTTGCCTCACTCATCTCCCATTTCTTCTTCTCCACTACCTCCTCATGTGGATCCAATCCCACTAAATCCTACTCCATCAAAGGAGGTGCCTTTTGATAATTTTGTTCCTCCATTTGTCAACCCTTTACTTGCACTACCACCTCCATCTTCCTCAAATGCTTTAGAGTCTTCATCTAGTTCTTCCTCCTCCTACTTGCAACAAACTTTAGTAAAGAAAACAAAAATTACTCAATTGATTTTTACTTAGTTTGATGATGTTGCTAATCTACTTCAAAAGCATCCCAAGCCTAAGAAAGCTAAAGTTACATCTAGATTGATGATAGATTCCACATGTAGAAATATACATGTAGAAGTAGCAAATCCCATTGTGGAGAAAAGCATAGATGAAACAACAAAGGTAAATTTTAGCATTCCCAAAGTGGATACTAGCCCTTCCTCACATGAGTAAGTGTGATATAAGAGGGATTCGCTACACACGGGTCTCTCCTTTCTCGAGAGATCACCAAGGAACGAACTGCCCTTATACACCTCAGGATAGAAGAATGATAAAGAACCAAGAACACGGTTATGTCTTCAGGGAAATAGTCAGAGGTCCTGAGAGAGTTAGATCATAAGTTTTATGTCCCAGAAGAGAGAGCTCTCGGCCAGAGGACGTCAACGTAGATCTAGGACGCCAGCGCAACGTGCTGTCGTCTGAAAGTCGGACTAGCGTCCTAAGCAAAAAAGAACTCATGAACTCAATGGACAGAAAGTAATCCTACTCACAGACTCAAGAGTGATGTAAATGGAACTGCCAACTAACCGGAAAGCCAAATACTGAAGGAAATATCACGATACTTGGAGAAAGCTTACCCTTTTCTCGGACATTCGAATCTTCACTCCAAGTTCCTTTTCGTAACCTGCACACAAGAGATCAAGGAGAAAGTTGTGTTGCAAGGTGTGACCCTTGGTCTTCCTTGCAGCACTAGCGCTTGGGTTTGTGACATGGTCTAACCGCCTCCTGTGGTTCTTAACTGAAGCTTGTATCGAGCATTGATAGGTTGATCTTTTGGTGCAACGGCAAGTCCAACAATTGGTATCAGAGCTGGTCACAGGTTCAAACCCCACGCTTGTGCTTGGGGGGGGCGGGGGGGGGGGATTGTTGCAAGGTGTGACCCTTGGTCTTCCTTGCAGCACTGGAGCTTGGGTGAAAATAAAGCGTGTGGTGAAAGCAATACCCACTCGAGGAGTTGAACCTGCACCACTAGAGAGTAGATAAATTCTTGTAAAAGGAAAGTGAGAAAGGGAGAGAGACTGTTACCCACAAGCCAAGGCCCTCTCCGGAGCACGTGGACGCACCGTTGAGTGCTTTCTTGAGAGTTGTTGATGTTGCTGGGGGGACCTTAGTCCGGCATGGCTTCGCCTGTGAGAGTGTTGTTATCAAAGGAGAAGAAGTCTCAAAGTGGAAGCAAGAAATTGAATGAGAGCTAGTGTGTCGTCTTCCAATCTTCCAACCTCTAAATGAGAGACAAAAAGAGGTTCTTATCCTTGCAAAGGCGGAAAAGAACCATTACTTTCAGAATGTAACCGCCAAGACACGTGTCACAAGGGTTAACCTTCCAGATTCCACATTTTGAGCTCAAGAAACTGCCAGGACGCTAGCGCGTCACGTAGACGTCTGCGCGTCGCGCATTCGTCCAAAGCCTATATTCTCGGGGAACACATCGCCAAGCTTTTGTTGCTCAGCCACTTGTCCTCCTGAAGTCAGAATCGCGAAATTCTGACTCGAGGGGTTTTGTCATTTAATGTTTTGGAGTGTCATAAATGCTTAGGCAAAAATGTGGAAATATGGAATTGCCCCTAGGTGCAATTTTGTGATATTACAGTAAGATATTCATAATTTCCAAGTTGGTATAAAGAATAGAAAAGGGGAAACATACAAAATATTAGGTAAAACAATAACTAAAAAATCTTGACTTCATATCTCAATTCTATCATGGATACTTCAACTCAACCACTGGATGCAATAGCAACTCCTTTTGATTTTAATTGTTGAAAATGAATTTGATAAGAATGTTATTGAAAATGTGTGCAAATATCAATCATATGGCAAAGCGACAAAAATTTGGGTTCGACAGATCATATCAAATGGATTAAACTTCATGAAAGAGGCCAAGAAAATGTATAATGAAGTAGAAGTCATAAAGAAAGAGATTGAAGATGAAATAATAAATGCTAAAAATGAAGAATCTATATATGGTTCAGAGTCATAAGGAATCTTTAAAAAATTGTCAAAACCAATGTTAATGTATTGATTGTTAAGCAAGTGTTCCTAAATTCCAAGGAAAATTAATCTAATCTACAGTTGCAAAGCATAAAATGAAAAATATTGGCAATTAAACAAACTATGTAGGAGCCAAATAAACTTATAAAGAATTGTGATCAAGTGAAAGCAAAAATTCAAGCTGACTTCTTATCTATTAACTCCAATGTCTAGACAAGAGAAGAGTAGCAACCTATCAATTCTATTGTTATCAAAAGAGATTTCATATACCTAATTGATAAAGAATTGTTCAACAAGCAAGTGTTTAATATGGAATCTATGAAGAAGCTCAGTAGTATCTACTCTACTCTTAGCACTTGTAGTACTCACCTACCAAAGTTTTTGCCACAATTTAGATAAAATTTGAAATAACAAGTCTCTTTGGAGACTTTGAATGAATAGTGTTGTTATTACAAAACATAATTATATTGCTCCATCTATTAACTTATTTCAAGCCTACAAAGTTAAATCTTCTTCACTATACCAACAATATCGAACAATAGAAACATCTTCAAAAGTTGATAAAGACAAGCAGAAAAAGATATTATCACACCTCAACAAGATCCATAGCTTAGATTTTTCACTCCAAAATGATGAGTTTTATATTGCTTCTTGAAAAATATTTTAAAAGTTACTACAGTTATAAAAAGGGTTTTATTACCTGAAAATATTATATGAAACCTAATAATTTTGTTTATTATTATTAATGATTGTGTTTAAAGAATCAATTGCAAACTAGAATTCTATATATACTTCCTCAATTACAAAGCAAGGGGTTCCAATTTTTTTAAGAGACTTGATATGAAAGTCAAGTTTTTGTGCTCTACAATTTTGATTAGTAGAGAATTTAGTATTTTTCGGACCATGTGTTCATATTAGATTTTTAAATGTAGGCACCTAAAAATGACTAATGTGTTTCCACCTTATCATTTCATCATTATCCTTAATATTTCTTCTATCTATAATTAATTAAATAATTTTTAATTATTTAATTAAGCTAACATTTTTATTTTTTATCCATAATAATTAAATATTATTTAATTATTTAATTATCTTAATATTTTTATCATATCTATATAATTAAATAATTTTAATTATTTAATTAATTCATCACTTATCATTTTCCCTCCAACATTAATTAAAATTAAAATTCAACTTGTCTTTGCTCCTCTATAATGAAATAATTTTCTAACACTCCTCTATATTTATTTATTTCTCCAACTATCATTTTGAATTAAATGAATTTACTTATTTATTTTTTCTAATATTTCCCTCCATCAAATTCAAATTATGGGTCTTACCCTATCTTGAATTCTCCTGTTCATTGATCTTGCAAATTAATCTCCACCATTGATCATATGTTAAGTGAAGCATATAAATAAGAATTTTTCATTTCATTCAAACCCCCTAGCACTTTTTATTATCAAAAATCTCTTTGGCACTTATGATCCTAGCACTCTTGTTATCAAAAATCTATCAAGCATTCAAGCATTATCGAGCATTATCATTGTCATTTATCAAGCATATGTATCATTTATCTTTGAGAATTTATCATTATCATTACATCATATCATTATTGTTCTTCAATAGTTTGTTGCTTTGAAGAGCAACCAACAATGGAGCAAATCAAAATCTTAGCTATGATGACTTTGTTATCTAAATTCTATATTTTGAGCCAAGATCTTGAACTTCATTGTGTGATTGTGAGAGTGTGAGTTTTGTATTGTTGATATTTGTGATTCATATTTTCATCATCCAAATTTTGGCACACCCAATAGGACCCACATTCTAGATTTAACAAGGAATTTTGCAAGATTTGTGTTTCTTTAAAGTTATAGGTTATATTTTTGCTTTTGGATCAATTCACGATGCTTTCAGACCAACAGACAGCATTTCTAAGTCGACATGGACCGCATCTAATTCAGATCAATTTGCTCTTGCAAAGAGTTTTTTTTCTATTGATAGGGTAGATATGTACTTTTGGTTAATTTTTTTTTGCTTCTAGTCAAATCTACACGCTTTTGGTCCAACTAGCAACACTTCTAGTCAAATAAAGTATTTTGCAAATCATTTGACAACCAATGTTGTGCTTTTGGCATGTTCTACGGTGCCTTTGGTCATTGTTGAATCACATGGTATTTTATGTAGTGATCCTAGTCTTTATCATCATGCTTTTAATTGTTATCACCACACTTTCGATCAAATTTGTAGCACTTCAAGTTTTTGTCATTGCACATCAAGGCAATATCTAGGATTCAATTCAAAATTGTATTAGTCCAATTCAAATTTGAGGGAATTTGATTTTCTTAACACCTAACCTCATATTTGATTTGTAGCTAACCCCAGATTTGAGATCTTGTTGTCTTGGTGCCCTTTGTTTGTGATTTTTGTGTGTAGAGAATTGAGTCTTCAAAAGAATCAAAAATAAATACAAAGGAAGGTGGATTTGGAGCTCTTCATCAAATTGGCATTTCAAAAATTAATGTTGGTCTTGGGTTCATTCATTCTAATCACCTTATCACTCTTAATATTGGAAAGTGTTAAAATAGTTACAATATTTTCTTTGCTTTTATTAATCTTGTTTGGCGTGTCTTCCTCATATTGGAAATTGGGCTAAAATTAATCTCACATTTGAATTTGGGATCTAAAATGACTATCTTTTAAATTCCCAAGATCTACTTATGTATGCTCTCCTCTTGCGTCCAATGGTGATATTGAGTATCAAAAATAAGTGATCTTGTTTTTCTTTTTAGGGGGCATGCCTAGAGAAGTGCACTCTAGGGGACGACCTCAACTCCCATGTTTCAACAGAGTATAAATATCAGGGGTGAATTGAAAGACACGCCTCTTGGAAGTGGAATATTGTCAATCTGGTCTAAACCTCTAAGAACTGTATACCTTAGAGAAGTGAATATGGAGAGTGGGTTACCCTTTCCTCCTAATTGTTTGGGAGTATTCCCTTTCATCTACGGATTAAGGTCTCACATACCCTTGTGGAGCTTGTGAATCCTAGTCAAAACCTATTGACCATACCCACTAGCATAGGTTTGTTGGTGTGTCTTATGTGCTTGAATGTTTAGATCACCCATTTTCCACTTGAAAATGAAGTGGAGATATTCATCCGAAATTGAGCCTAAGATCTTGCTTATTTGTATATTTACTTTGAGTGTTGACATTTTTAGTATAAATTTGTAAAATTTCAAAATAATCAAAAAGGCATTCAAACATCAAAAAGAATAAAAATAAAAAACAAATTAAGAAAACAAAAAAAATGTTGCATAACTTTCTAAACTAGGTCTTGCATTTATTGTGCATTTTTAATTAGTTTAGTTTTTTATTACATCTCTTGCTAAAAAAAATTAATCAAAAATCGAAAACCGAAATCGAAAACATAGTCAAACTACTGAAGTTGCCCTTTTGGGTATTTTTCTACACATTTGGCTTATTTTGTAGCTTAGTTGGCATATCTTGTAGTGCTTCTAGGAAATATTACAATGCCTATGGTATGCATTACAACACTTCAGTGCTATTCTACTACACTTTTGGAGTATTCCAGCTGCTTCTGGCTATAAATAGTGTCCTTAAAATTTTCAAAAACTTATCACAATCAAAATTTGTCAAAACAGTAAAATAGAGCTTAAACAAATCTTTTATTGCCACTATTTCATTGGATTGCCCTTGATAGTATTTGAGGAGAGGATAACTTTTTGGTATATTGTTATCATTATCAAATTTTATCAAATTTCAAATGGATCTCCCATCTTTTATCTTTATCATATCATCTCATTTGTGGATATATCATCTTGAGAGTAGCAAGACTACTCTTGAGTTGGAAATATCCACTCTTTATCAAGTTTTTTTGGACTCACAAGTCTAGTTCAAGTGGGATTTATCAATATCTATCTTTATCATCTTGCTTGGACTCACAAGTCTAGTTCAAGTAAGAATCTATCATTCTCTCAATCAATATCATTATCACCATTGGGAGATCAAACTTAGCTTTGGTCTATTTTGGTTTTGAGAAACAAGCATCAAAATTGTTGAAAGTAAATCTTATTTTATCTAAGGTCTTATATTGCATACGTCAATTACAAGATCTCAATATAAGAAAAACATGGAATCCCATCATGAATAGTCAAAAATTCCAACAAGCATGGGTTTTGGTCAATATGAGCATGGAGCAGCTCCAAATCCACCCATTTTCCATAGAGATCCTTCAAGGATACCTTATGTGGAAGATGATGATGCAAATCAAGAACCTACATTAGAGGACTTGCAATAATTTTAACAAGATCCTAAAGTAATGAAGATGCTAGATTATTTATTCGGAAATAACCCTAATTATTATCTCCAAATGTTAGCTCAAGAGGGTGCTAAAATACCTGCTCACCTTGTCAAGGATGTAGATCTCACTAACCCCACATGGGGCTAGAAACAAATCAACCCAATCTAATTCAAAGATCATCAAGCAAGGTGGTTGCTACTTTTACATATTCACCACCACATCCACCTAACATATCAAAAGTTTAATGGAAAACATATCAAGAGATACTTCATGATCAATCTACACCCAACAATCACCTACCTTTGCTAGATCTCATCTAAACATGCACACCCTAAACATGTAAAATGTGCCTATTCCGCCAAGTCAAAAGCAACATCAACAACAAAATTACATTCCCTTAAATCAACATCAACTACATCAACATCAACACAATACATTCATACAATGCACCGCCATTGACACCTCCAAATGATTTGACAACAAAAATCCATAATCTGGAACAAAAGCTAGCAAACATGGAAATGGGAAACATTAGCACTAAGAAAGGTTATACATTATAAGTATGCATGTATCCTTGTTACAAGTCTTTGAACATGATACCTTTCCCTCAAAATTTTGAAATGCCTAGATTTGAAAAATACGAGGGAAAAGGTGATCCAAGGGAATGCATAAGGGACTTTACATAGCTTGTCTAGAGGTTTCCTATAATGATGCATATCTAATGTGCCTCTTTCCTAGAAGCCTATGATGTCAAGCTATTGAGTGGTTTTCACATTTACCTCATTGAATCAAGACTTTTCATGAGATGGTAGATAAATTTATTGAGCACTTTTTATACAACATGGACCCTGAGACTTCCTTGACTGACCTTTACAGTGCTAAACAAAAGGATGGAGAAACCTTTGTTTCCTTCTTACAAAGATGGAGAAACTTGGCAAGTAAACTTCCTCATCCTATTCTTGAATAACAACTTGCCCCTATATTCACTCAAAATCTAAACCATGAATTTCTTGTTCACCTTCAAATTCAAGGTGGTTTGAAAGAGGAATTAGCATTGAAAAATCTCTCACTACTAAGGGTCTAGTGAAAAATTTTAAAGATAATAAGGATAACCTTTCAACATCTAAAGACAATCCAAGAATTTGGACCAAAAACAAAAACAATGACAATGATGGTGTGGTAGATGCAAAAAATAGTTAAAAATGTTCAACCTACCCTACAATTGGAAACAAATAACCCTCAAAATAATCAAGGTGGTAAAAGACCGCCTAGGCAAAACAATGTTCCTAAAAGGCAATACGCTCCTTTAGGGGAATCTCTTGAATCTACATTGGAAAATTTGATCCAAGCTAAGCTTATCGCATTACCTAATGTGAGAAATCAAGAACCAAAAGTCAAACCTCCATGGCATAAGGAGAATGAATAGTGTGAGTACCATCGGATTAAAGGACATAAAACTTCTACTTGTTACAAATTGAAAAATATTATTCAAGATCTTAGAGATCAAGGTGATGTTGGTGTAGACAATCAACCTTCCACTAATGATGATCTCAAGATATTCAGAATCCTATCTTTGATCGTTGAAATGGTGAACCTTCAAACAAAAATAGTAATCCTAAAGGATCCAATTATGATGTTGTCCCATATGATTACACTATAGCTCATCTAGGGGAGTCATCTCCTCACATATCTACCTTAACCCCTTTAAACACAAAAATTGAATATGTAGTAACTAAATGTAGAGGTTTAAACCAACCCTTCAAGGGGATCGATTCACATCATCTACAAAATCAAATTATAACCTCCTCGATCATCTAAAGAAAATTCTAGCACAAATATCCATCTTAGAGATCCTAAAAATATCTCCAGCACATAAGGAAATCCTCAACAAGGCCCTTCAAGAGTCTTTTGTACCCAAAGACAAATATTGTTCAATTTCAAGCCATGGTTGGACACATTTAAACTCCTCACTACTTGGTTTTTACTAAAAAGGACCTATCTCTCAATAACTCATCTCACATTGAGGTCCTATACCTTATTCAATCTTCATTGATAGGCATAAAATCAAAATAGTCATGATTGGTAGTGGAGCAGGCCTAAACATGTGTACCCACCAGATAGTAAAGCAATTAGGATACTCTAATGATGTAATTGATTCCCAAAAGAAAATCACAATAAAAGCTTATGATGTTGAACGTGAATCAAAAGGAACAATAAAGTTCCCAATTCAAGTTGTCCCTGCTATGGTGGATACCATTTTTCGTCTTGAACCTTGATCTCCCATATAACATTATTCTTGGTTGTCCATGGATACATGCATTGCAAGTTGTTCCCTCTACATATCATCAATGCCTAAAATTTCCCTATGAGGGTTACAAAGTCATTAGTCCTGGAGATCGTTGCCCTCTTGAGTTTTGCAAAAACTTGGAAGAAAAATATCACAAATCCATTCAAGTTCCTAATAATAAAGCAGCCCCATCTTCATCATCTTACATAGACCCATTCACTTTATCCTTGTCTTCCAATCCACACACTTCTCCTGAAAGAAAGGTTCGATATTTTGACAGTTGGTTGGGAGAATATGGTAGACCTAAACCTATGCAAGATGTATCAACTATGGTTGCCAAATCTAAATATACCACATTCTTGCATTAGGGTGAATTGGGAAAAGAAAACATTGAAGATGATGTCTCAACATGGTTATATAAGGATGAAGAGGATCATGCCCCTATTCTACCTATGGAAAACTATCCTAAAGGACTTCAAATAATTAAGAATATGGGTTATCAAGGTAAAGGCCTATATCTATCTCAAGGAGGAATAATCATGAAAGGATTGGATATAACTCCCCTAATAAGGTTTCATTCAAGCTAAAATCCAATCTAACTAAAGGAGCTAAGGCTTCTCCCATGGTTGAAACTCCTAATCAGATACCTTTCAAGACTACATGCATATCACAAATCTATTCCAAGACCATTCCATTTTCACCTTATCTTCCATATCATTTACTTCCACATCACAAGAATCTAAAGAGTTCACTTGTTTATCCTCAGCTTATACATTGGGATCAACAGGGTATGCCAGTTCTAGATACATTCCAAAATGATGAGGTCATTGCATAATTTATGGGATTAACAGAAACAATATCTTTGGAATATCATAAAGTTGGTTTTATCATTGAGCTTGATGAGAAAGCATATTTTGGTGAAACTTCAAAACTTCTCACTAGCAACAAATTGAGTGTCATAAGGAAAACCTCTAAGGGAAAGCATGCTCTATCATTTTCAAAACTTCTTACTAGCAACAAATTGAATATCATAAGGCAAACATCTAAGGGAAAGCATGCTTTGTCATTATCTAATGAAGAAAATGGAAATATTGATCTTCCTATCATGCCTAAACATCAAGAAATATCCTCTATCTTGATAGAAGAGTCACAAGAAGCAAACTTGGGTACAACAAAAAAATCCCTACGATCACATATTTTGCAACATCTTTGTCATCACAAGAGAATGAGGACTTCATGAAATTCTTTAGAAATAGAACTATAAACTTTGCATGATCCTATGCAAACATGTTAGACCTTGACCCTAAATTGGTATTTCATCATTTGACAGTTTTCCCCAATGCAAAACCAGTAAAACAAAAACTTCACAAAATTCATTCTCCAGTAGCCTTATTGGTCAAGGTTGAGCTTCAAAAGTTGTTGGATGGAGTCATTAGAACTATTCATTATCCTAAGTGGGTTTCCAACCTAGTTCCAGTTAACAAACCCATTGGGGGCATCCACATATATACAAATTTTAGAGATATAAACAAGGCATGTCCTAAAGATGATTTGCCTCTACCCAACATAGACATGATTGTGAATTTAACAACTAGGCATGAAATCTTATCCTTAATGGATGGATTTTCCAGTTATAATCAAATACGTATAGTCACTGAAGATCAACATAAATCAGTTTTCACTTGTCCTTGGGTGACATTTTGTTGGAATGTTATGTCTTTTGGGATTTAAAGAATGCATGGGCTACCTACCAAAGAGCAATGACAAGAATATTTCATGACCTTTTTCACAGTATCATGGAAGATTATGTGGATGATTTATTAGAAAAATCGATCACACGAGATTCTCACTTAGCTAACCTTGCAATAATTTTTGACATGTTAGAAGAATATCGAGTGAGATTAAACCCAAAAAAATGTGTCTTTGGTGTAACTTCTAGGAAATTACTTGGATATATTGTTTCCCATAGAGGCATTGAAGTGGATCTCGCTAAAGTTAAAGCTATAATTGGTATGCCTCCAACTAATCTAAAGCAATTGTGTAGCCTTCAAAGAAATATTCAATCAATTAGGTGTTTCATAGCTTAATTGGTAGACAAGTGTCAACCTTTCACGCATTTTTTGCACAAAAAGGTCACATTTAAATGGGATGAGAAGTGTCAATGAGCATTTCAACAACTAAAAGACTATTTGGCTTCACCTTTGATTTTGATGCCACCTGTTCAAGGGAAACCTTTGTTATTATATATCTCATCAGTTGCATTAGGTCCTCTCCTCGCACAATACGATGATACAAGAAAGGAGAGAGTTATCTATTATATTAGTTGTACATTGGTTGGATATGACCTTAATTACACTCCAATAGAAAAGGGCATGTCTAGTTGTTTTTCCATCACAAAAATTGAGACATTATATGCTTAATCATCAAACAAAGTTCATCTCTAAGGTGGATCCTTTAAAGTACCTTTTGTCTAAGGTTGCTCTAACTAGTTGAATAGCAATGTGGGTTATGATTCTAAGTGAGTTTGGAATTGAGTATGTGGATCATAAGGCTATCAAAAGACAAATCATTGCAAATCAATTAGAAAACACACCTTTAGATGTGGATCGTCCCCTTATTTCATAATTATAGTTATTTTTTGATGGCTCCCACACTCAACATGGATCTGGGGCTAGAATTATTTTTGTCACTTCACAAGGTGATTGTATTCCAAAATCATATAGACTTTCTTTCCCTTGCACAAACAATATTACAGAATATGAAGCATTAATCACTGGTCTTAGAATGACAATTCAATGGCAAATAAAGGAACTTCATGTCTATGGAGATTCACAATTGGTTATAAAGGCAAGTAAATGATGATTATCAAATAAAAGATGAAAAACTTCTCCCCTAAAAAAGGATGGTAGATATTTTTAAACAATACTTTTCAACTATCATCTTTGAGCAAATACCAAGGGTAAACAACAAAACCGCAGATGCCATGACTACTATTGGATCTCTCCTGGACATGCCTCATAATACTCATCACTGTGAGTTCTTGGTAGAACAACTTTTGATTCCAACTTTTAATGTTCCTAAATCTAAACTAGTGTGTGAGCTTGTTGGTCATAATTCCCCTTAGTATCATTATGTTTATACCTACCTTCATGATAGTACCCTTCCACCCAACTTGTCTAGTGCTCAAAAGGAAACATTCATTTGCCAATCTTCCCATTTTGTCATCCTTGGTGATACCTTTTATTGAAGGAGTCTTGATAGTGTCCTCCTTAGGTGTCTAAACTCAAAAGCAAAAACTGCCTTATCTAAAGTACATGAAGGTATTTGTGGGGTTCATTCTAGTGGACCTACCATTGTCAGAAAATTGTTAAGAATTGGATATTATTGGCCAGCTATGGAACAAGATGCACAACAATTTGCTAAGAAATGTCGTCAATGTCAACAACATGGAGACTTGATTCATGCACCCACCTAGAAGTTACAACTGATAAGTAATCCTTGGCACTTTTCACAATGGGGACTCATCCTCATAGGAAAAATCCATTTCCCCCCATCCAATGGCCATAAGTTTATTATCACCGTTACTGAGCATTTTACAAAGTAGGTTGAAGTTGTACCCTTATCCAATATTATTGGAAAGCAAATTGCCAAATTTATTCTAAACTATATCATTTGCCACTATGGTATCCCTCATGTTATCATTATACACAATGGAAAGCTTTTTAAAAATCAAGATGTTTGTGATCTTTGTTATCAATTCCATATCCAACATTGTTTTTCCACTACTTATTATCCACAAGGTAACGGTCAAGTTGAGGTCTCAAACAAGACTATATTGAAAATCCTTAAGAAAACGATCAATGAAGTTGGTCGTGATTGGCATTTACAACTTAATTATGCTTTATAAGCCTATTGCACTAGTATCCAAACACCTAGAGGAGCCACTCCATATTCCTTAGTCTTTGGAACCGAAGTCATTTTTTCTATTGAGGTTGAGCTCCCCTCCTTAAGAGTGTCTTTAAAGCGTATCATTGGCGAAGAAGAGTATCAAGTATCTAGATTACATGAGCTTGAGGTATTGGATGAAAGGCATTTTAATGCATTAAATCACTTACAAACTTATCAAAACCGCCTTCATCATAGCTATTACAAAAAGATCAAAAGTCGAGGGTTTGAGATTGGAGACATGGTCCTAAAAGAGAATCAAAAAAATCAAGATAGAGATAAGAAAGGAAAGTTTGAACCTAATTGGTTGGGACCCTTCATTATTATTGCAAATTATGGTTCTAGAGCTTATAAACTTGGTACACTTGAAGGAGAACCTTTGGAAGAGCCTATTAACAGCATTCATCTTAAGAAGTTTTATACTTGACCCTCGGGGTATCGTAATAGTTTGTATATACTAGTATCATCATTGCATATGCATTCCATTTAATCCCCTATTTGCATCTCATTCACCCATCACCAACAATTTGCATGTCCTTTTTCCTTGTCTACCATGGCTTGATTGTTTATATCTATCATTATCATGTCTTTTATCCATGTCAAATTTTTTTTGCCTAGTTGGGGGCACCTTGTACCTTGACCTTAGTTTTGGGTTGGATTCTTGTATCTTGAGATCATATACAAATCTTAAAACATTGAGCTTTAACGAAAATCATGAGCAAAACAAATTTCAATTGTTGAACTAAATCTTTGGCTTGCATAACTTGTTGCCTATCTTTTGGTATCACTATCAAAACTTTTTCATGTCCTAACAGAATTATCTTTCCTATGATGGGCATTATCAAAACAAATCTAAGGTCCTAACGAATGCATCCTTCCTACAATGGACCCTATTTCATCATAAATGAGCTTACCTTTTGGCAAGAGATATGTTGGTTGTTGATTTCGTTTCTCAATTGTTTTTCTTTTGTTTTCTTGATTTTATTTTTTATGTCCCATTTGCTCAATAAGAGCCTATCCTAATATGCTTAGAGCAACTTGGGTCATAGCATGAAGTCTTCCTTGGCCTATATCTTAATGTGTTTAAAGCGGCTTGTGTTTAGACATGAGTTTCTTTCTTTTCATGTTTGTGTGTGTGTTGTGTGTATGCAAATTGAATAAATGACAAGCAATATCCACTTGCTAAGGTTCATCTTCAAAGTAACAACGTTGGCTTCACTAGGCATATCATCAATATTTTTCTTTGAAACAATGCTATAAAACACATTGTCTCAAAAAGGCAAAATGTAGACACCTAAAAATGACTTAATGCATTCTCATCTTATCAATTTCATTATTATCTTTATAATTTCTTTTATCTATAATTAATTAAATAATTTTAATTATGCAAACATTTTCCTCTTTTCATCCATAATAATTAAATAGTTTTTAGTCATTTAATTGTCTTAATCTTTTTATCATATCTAAAATTAATTCATCACTTATCATTTTCCCTTCAACATTAATTAAATTTAAAATTTAATTTATCTTTGATCCTCTATAATTAAATAATTTATTATTTAGCTAAAACTCCTCTTTTAAATAAATTTATTTAAATTAAATAGTTTTTTATTAAGGAAAAAACAGGTTTTGAAGGGAGGGACCCAAAACCCTTTACAAACAGATTTTGAATGGATCTGGAACCCTCAACCAGAAAGTTGTCTTAACATAAAGACCATGAAAGCACAGACAACCAAGGGTAAAAAAGGCAACCAAAGCCAAAGAACCACAGCCAAAAACAAGGCTGCAAGAAAAATAGCCTGCAGCCAGCCAAAAATCAGCCCCCAAACAAGAACCATCAAGATTTACATTTAGAGCTACTCTTGTGGGAGCGGAGAGTCATGTCAAAAGAAGGCTTAGAGGACTTTGCTTTCTTTCCCTTTACAGAAATTCAGCCCTCTTCCACTTGCGTTGCCTTATCAAGCCAAGCCAACGCACCATTATCCTGAAAAAGAATGTCTGCAGCCACTGTCTCAGAGATTTCATCAGTATTCCTCCCTGTCGACATGGCCTTATCAAGAGAGCCACCAGGAATGATAGTCGGAGCGCTATCACCAGAAGTGGCAGCCTTAGGCCCATTCTCTCTCTCTTTAGGGGTTTCAACATGGTAATCTTGCACAGCATCAGCAACCCCACCATTTGAGACATCCGGAGAGGATGCCCCTAAACCTTGTGATTCCAAAGCAACCACCTCAGAAAAACTCCTATGTTGCTCAAATTTCTTCTCAACCGTATAATGTTGTTGAGAAGCACCTTTCCACCATGTAGTCGTCATTGTTTTTTTCTCAAATCCACATTGTGCAGCAGCATGACCTATTTTAAAACATCTTCTACATCGAAAGGGAATCCCTTCATAGTCCAAAGATTGGACCCAAGAAACCTTAGAAGATTTAAGTAAAATCTCAGCAAGCAACCCTTTTGAAACATCCATTTCAACTAATATGCGGGCAAAGGTGGAGTGAAAAATATCAGAAGATTCATCATCCACCAACAAAAAATCTCCAAGAGCATCACCCACTTCCTCTAAAAGAGGATCAGCCCATAAATGGAGGGGAAGATTAGGAAGCCGAACCCAAATCAAGATCTTATTAAAAGTTTCAGATGAAGGGTTGAAATTAGCATGCCAAGGCTTAATCATCAACAAAAATTTGTCCTCCCAGCTAAAAAAATGATCACATAAAATTTTGTTTCTATATTTAAATTAAATAGTTTCTTCTAAAATAAATAAATTAATATTTATTTATTTCCCCAACTATCAGTTTGAATTAAATATAATTAAATAAATTTATATAATTAATTCTTCTAATATTTCCTTCATCAAACCCAAATTATGGGTCTTACCCTATCTTGAATTTTCTTATCCATTGATCTCGCAAATTAATCTCTGACATTGATCAAATGTTAAGTGAAACATATAAATAAAAAGTTTTCATTTCATTCAAACCCTCTAGCACTTATTATCAAAAGTATATCTAACACTCTTATGATTTTAGCACTCTTGTTATCAAAAATCTATCAAACATTCAAGCATTATCATTGTCATTTATCAAGCATGGGTATCATTTATCTTTGAGCATTTATCATTATCAATGCATCATATCATTATTGTTTTTTCATAGTTTGTTACTTTAAAAAACAACCAACAATGGAGCAAATCAATATCTTAGGTATGATGATTTTGCTTGTTATTTAAATTCTATATTCTTAGCCAATATCTTGAACTTCACTGTGTGATTGTGAGAGTGTGAGTTTTGCATTGTTGTTATTTGTGATTCACATTTTCATCATCCATAGTTGGAAAGTCAAGTCTTTGTGCTTTACAATTTTGGTTAATAGAGAACTTAGTATTTGTTGGGTCGTGTGTCCATATTAGATTTCTTTATTTTGTTAAATTCTTCTGATGTTGAAATGACAACTAAATATCTATCTTTTTCAAAATTGTGTACTATTGTTAATCATTTTAAATCTATTTCATGCAAATTTGGGTTGAATTTGAAATAGTTTTCTCTAATTTGTGCATTAAAAAAACTATTGGGAAGGATTCTTTCTTACGTTATATGAATCTCTTATTCACAAACCCTAGTTGCGTCCTTTTTTTAAGTATGTTTTCAAAAGATAAATCTAAGTTTATCCTTGTGTTATTGTGAAGTTCTCCCCTTTTTTTTTGGAAAATGTGAGTTGCAACCTCTTACTAGCCAACATAAGGTTTTCCCTTCTTTTCTTTTTTTTTATTTAGTTAGCCTACCTTTCCTACTTTCTAGTAAAAATAATACACTACAAAATCTAAACATATCATACAAGGGCATTGCCTCTCTCAGACCTAGAAGGTTGTTTGTTGAATTACAACATATCCAATTGCTAGAACATTTGCCACTACCCTTTAGACAATTTTGAGTTATTTGCAATGAAATATCATAGTGACAAATATGTTTATCAACTATAAGGGATGGTTTGACTCTTCTTTGATTCCTCTTACATTTTAGCTGAAGTCAAGCTTATTTATCTAGATTTTGGGTTTATTAAATAGGCAAGGCTAATGAAGTAAGCAGGAAACCTATCAGGAGATGTCTTGGCATTGATATTTATTATTCTTCTACTCTATTGCCATCTTAGGTAAGTTTTCATCGTTTCTCATTATTAGTGAGCAACATGATGAAACAATTCTTCGCAACATCAAGTAGGTTCATTTTTATTAGAATAAAATGATCTTAAATTCCTAACCTAGTCTTATAATGCCTCAATCTAGTTTTGGTGCACCCACTGTTTCATCGTAACATCAAGTAGGTTAATTTTTATTAGAATAAAATGATCTTAAATTCCTAACCTAGTCTTATAATGCCTCAATCTAGTTTTGGTGCACCCACATATGGAAATGTCTACTTGTGGCATGCAAGTGCATGCAATATTAACACTAAAGGAGTAGTGTACTAGTAGTTGCACTAGTCAGGTGTGATGTTTCTACAATTAAGACCTTCAACACCACATGGACCTTCATATCACATCATTTTTTGTAATTTCACCATTTCTTATTCACAAATGATTGTGGCAAGGCAAGTTTTAGTGGGCAATGAATTAAATATTAGGTTGATTAGGGTTTCATAAGGAGTGTGGAAGGGCTTGTGGACCTCTAGCATCCACTTTTAAATTTATTCTATTTTGCTATTTTTTTTAACTAAATTTTCTTTTTATAATGTCAAACATCTAATATTTTAAAGATGCATCCTAATTTCCTTGTGAAAGGGGGCATCCAAGAGACGTCCTCTACCATCCCATTGTCCAAGGGATGAGCATGTGGGATGGAGGAGTGCAAACACATCCCCATATTACATAGCTTCTTTCCCATGCTTAAGTGATGCCTTGTCTAGTGTAATTTTGTTGTTTGTTTGTTGGAGAGGTGGTTGTCTCTTTCTATCTAAGATGGTCCCTTATCTATTCCTTGTTTTAAGTGGCAATTCTTTTCCAAGTCTATGAATCTATTATCCCCTGTTTTGTTTCTATTAACTTTTTTCTTTGAGGACCAAGTGTTTTCTAGGTTTTGCAAAGTTCTTGCATGTCTTCTTTCGTTTTTTCTCATCTCTCATTTGCTACATTGAAGGGACACGTCATGAAGACAATCCTTGTCAGACATTTCTGATATCTTAAAACATTCAAAACATCGAAATAAGTAGTGTTATTAGTCTATTGATGAAGAAAAGAGAAATGGGTCTACCTCAACAAGTGGGCACTCATAAGGATGTTGACTATTCCGGAAAGCTGGAAGGTAGTGGGGTTGGATTCAATGAGACAGTGCTAGCAAAGAACAAGGAATTTAAAACCTTCTTTAAGCACTTGATGAGGATCAGCAAATTTGTGCCTTCTCCATCTTGCCAAATAAAAAAACACAATGTAGAGCTAAATATCATAAAATTAGTCAATAGCAGCAGTGTCAAGAGGCATATACATAGGAGGCTTTCATCCATAGAAAGCATATTCAGTCCCTGCAATAGGCTTGATAAGTTCAGAGTATTCAAGTCTAAATTCTATGGACATGAACAAAAATAAGGATTGTCCGATTTGGACAATGAGAAGTCTTCCCAAGCTATTAAATCCAGTTCCAACCACGAAAGTTGCCATGCAGTTGAAAGAAAAAAGGGATTACTCTTTCGTAGAATGTCAATCAAGTGTTGCACTCAAAAGCAGAAGACAATATATATGGAAAATTGGTTAGAAGGCCAAACGTAAGACAAAGAAACCTCTAGTATGCACAAGAACAAAGCAGTAATTGGATGAGACTTGGGAGAATATTGCAATAAATGCTAGCTACAACATTTCCAAAAAAAAGTATTGAAAAGAGTAGCCAACCACTTTCCCATCTTTGAAAAAACACTAGACATGATGCAAGATATCACAAAAGGTGCTTTAAAAGCCATGGATGCAATCAGCAAGAGAATGGAGCTTTTAAGTACTTTTTCAACAAAATTTCTAAATAAATTAGTATGAAGCTGAGGGTAAGAATATTAAGACCATCTACAAGAAAGATGTTAATTATCCCGAAGACTACATATTTAGTTTCTGATCTAGTCACGATGCAGCACATTGATAAGTAGGCCAGACACTATAACCCAGTCTCTGAGTTTTCTTGTTTGGGCTAACATTCATTGGCGAAAAAGGTTGGTATATGTCTATATATTATGAGATTTTCCCATTCTATGATAACATAATATTGCCATTTATCTGAAAAAAAACTAATGTTAAACGATGAGATAAAACATTTGCAAGTGTTACTCACTGCACGGAAATATTACTATTTTAATTGTTTCCCAATGTATGATGATTCTTCTATCTTGGATTTATTGTTAATTTGTTCACTTTTTCGTCGTTAAAATATATGAAGAATTGATTTTATCTTATTTTTTAACCAATGTCTCACCTCCCCCTAAAGTACCCAACAATTTTGCAACATTCCTGGGATATTTCCCACATCCACCTGCTCTGGAAACTTCATGTACCGTAACTATGCAAATTAGTACTGCCTTGACGATGATGGTCTGCACCTGCACTAGGCTCAGTAGGTTTTTGGTTACATTTATCTGGTTTATATGCAGATGCTAATTAGTCTCCAATGTTATGTACTTTGACTTTGTGTGCAAGCATCACAAAGTGGATCCATGGCACATATGGAATGACGCAAATTTGCAAGGGAGGTAAAACGACTAATACAGATATCAAATAAGCTTATTTTCTCATCTACGCATAGGCATAATCAAAGTCAAACATACTCTTTTGGGCAATCGACAATTTTGTTAGTTAAATAGAACGAAATACAAATTGATTGGATTCTCCAATGTATTTATATAAAACAATTGTCAAGATTATTATGCACGGATTACTCACATTGGAATAAAATATGGATCGAGAATATAGAAAAGCATGCTCTTTATGACTGTAAAATGAAGCATTAAGAATTTCCCCAGGAAAGGTGGATTGGCAAGGTCTCACTTTTCTTGATAATGGTAATCAAATCGAAACCCTACGATACAGAATTTGACTTCTAAGGTAAATGAGAAGAAATACTCTCGTGGGCAGTTTCATACACCAAAGGCAGTAACCTAAAGAACCTTTAACTTAGCTTTACCTTCATAAAAATTTCCATGATTTAGTTATAAAAATAGAATCGCTAACAAGAGATTCTTTAAATTCTACCATTGGATTCAATTGCCTTAATATGGTAGTCAATATTTTACTAAAAAAATAAAACACTATTGTATTTCAAAGGGCTTAAATATTTGCCAAATTTGTACTGGGCTTTCTGGTCCAAAGATCCTGGCTACAAATTCCTGCAGCTTGTATGTGACCACAGAACTGATAAAGCCTATGAAGTTTAAAATTCACTGCAACCCAAAGGGCCAAAACTCCTATACTACCAACAATTTTAAATGGCACACAAAAATGAGCTCATCCCAATCACTTGATTACATAGCTGTGTATGTGTATGTGTATGCATCCATGATTTGATCCATAAACATATGGAATTATTGATAAATGGGGAGGTGCAATCATGTAAACTGCTATGTGGATCATTTAGCACAACATAGTATCCAACAAAGAATATGGAATTTCATTGATGCAAATGAAGTAATGTCCCTTTCTCTGGTCCAATCCATCATCTCTAGAAACTCCAACTTTTTTGGAGAACACCAGCTTTATTGGAAAGGTATTCTGATAGTGGTAGAGAGCTCCTAAAGCCAAGAAGAGTACAATGATACTTTATGTGTGTGGATCTGACATTTTGGGAGCACTTCACATTTTTTTGAAGAAATTCACTATCTTGGGAGAACATCAACTGTCATATAGATTGATATCGTATACATTTAAGGTATTGATGGTATTGATCAAAATTCATATTTTGCGCTATTTTAATATTTTTTATAACTTTGGTGGTGTAAAAAATAACTAAATTATTGAATAGCTAAATATTTAAATTGGCAAAAAAATGGAAAATTAAAAACAACTTATAATTAATTATTTTAAAAAAGTTGTAGAGACATAAAAGTGACTCATTTTTGGGCCAAAAATAAAGTGGAATTAAAAGGGGTATTTCAAAAGTCACTTGGGAAAAAAAATGAAATTAAATAAATTAAAATAAAATACCTAAAAAAACTATTTAAGAAGGGTTTGGGCAAGGTTGGTCATTCATTGTTCATTATCAAATCCTTTCATTAAAAATTTGAACTCATCCATCTTTTATGCCTAAGACAAAAACTATAGGTAAGAATGGTTTCAGGGACAAAAACCCTAAAGGAAGAATGATTTTGAGGGCAAAAACCCTCTTATCCGTTTGCGAGTGATTTCATCTAGAAGTCACCTATGTGTTGAAGATATCTAGTTTAGGGACAAAAACCCTCAACATCCATTGGAGCAATTCATACAAAGATTGTCAATGTGTTGCATGTTATGAGATTTGTGGAGATTTATATTAAAGAGTTGAAATATCATTTCTAGGTTTGTTCTCTTTGATTTCCAATTTAGTTGCAAATTGAAGATTGAGAGTTAGTCAAAATAAATCACTTGTTTGCAAATATGTGATGTCCCCAACTCAAGCTATGTGGCTTAACGATGCATGGGTTCTCATTTCCTTGGATTACCCAAGAGGAAGAGGATGTAGAGCATTATTGGGTAAGTGTGGAGTCTTTGGCTTGTATCCTATTATATTCTTAAGTCGTGGGCACGTCTTTTTATGCAACTTAAGTGACTCTTAACCTAAAGACTTATTATTTCCCTTTTTTGAGTTTAATGACTTAAGAGGCATGTACTCTAAGTGATTTTTATTAAACATGTTCAAAAAGGGTCAAGAAAGCATTGGAAAATAAGGAGCTTATTGGCTCATTTTTTAGGGTTTTATTTGGAGCATTGGATTGGATTTGCAATGAATCTATGGTTGAGATTAGATCATTCTTTTGGGAGTTATTATATAACATTTTAGGGTTCTTCTATAGCTCATTATGTTATCAGTCTTTTCCTTATTGATGTTGCAATCTTTGGCTTAAGCTTTGAAAACCCTTGAGTATCCCTAGTTTCAAAGAGACATATGAGCTCCCCATAATTAGAAGGGTGTGTTTCAATGAAGGAGTTTTGGTCTGTAATGCCCTAGCACATCATTTTCAGAGTTGCACTTCATTATCTAGTTTAAAGGCCATTTTGGGAGGTGAGATTCAGAATAGCAGGATTAGACCTAGATTATCTACAGCAATATGTCTTCATGTTTCTAAGCATCGCTGAAGCTAATAATAGAAAGAACAAGTGGGACAAACCTAGCACTGGTTTACTCGAGTTTTGGCAAGGGTGGCTAGAGTTTGAAGATATTTCTAAGGTATTTGTGCTTAAATATGCATACTGTTAATCATATTTATCTCAGAAAAAATAATGTTAGCTATTTTTTAAGGTTTTGGGCAATTTTTAGTGCGTGTTTTGTAACTTTTTTATATTCAGAAATTTCTATTAATTAGTAGAAAAATCAGAAAAATATTTTGAGCATAGATCTAAGCTTGTTGAAGGGTTGTCTATTTGCAAATAAAATTTCAAAATTCTCTATTGAATATTTTTGGAGATACTGTGTTTTTTTCATTATCCCTATTCAGGTATATTACAATGGTATCAGAGCTGCAAATCTTGGCAGCCTGTTTGGGTTGGTTGTATGCGTGGGAAGGGTGGTCATAACCTTGAAAAACAGAAGGAGATAATGGATAACAGTAATCAGCCACCAACATCAAGTGAAGAGGAGGCAAAACAAATGTTTGCAAAAAGCTAAAAGTTACAAAATACCAAATTGTATGAGTCAAATGGTTCATAACACAACAAATGGAAGAAACATGGTGCATGTGGAGAGAGAGGAAAGGAGCAAAGTTGTGAAAAGCAATGAACACTCTACTAGCAAACCTTCAGGTTCATCACAATCAAGACCTTTCATGCCTATCTTTCTAAAAGAGGATGAGCCTATATAGGAGGAACCCATAAAGAACAATGAGGATGCTAAAATTTTGGCTAAGTATCAAGCTTTGGGGATAGATTTTAAGTCGGCTATCTCTTTTAGAGATTATTTGGAGGTCACCAAATGCACAAAGCCAAAGTAGAATCAATGGAATCAAAGGAAGCTAGAATTATGGGTTGTAGAAAAGGTTGGGTCGTCTATCCAAATTGAGCTTTGATGGATCATCCAAGGGTACAACTAGAGCTTGGATTTAGAAATTGGATACTTACCTTGCCTTGAATCAAATGGAGACTGAGGCCATCAAATTTGGTACCCTTCACATTGAAGGAGTAGCACATGAGCGGTGGTATCATGGTTTAGTGACACAGGGTCATGGTGCGATAGTTTCTTATGATCAGTTTTGCACTACATTGATAGAACGGTTTGTCTGCAACAATTCAGAGGCACACTCCAAAGAGTTGGCTCAGTTGAGACAAGTTGGGATACTTGAAGCATGCATTTCAGAGTTTCAACGGTTGCTAGTAATGGTTTCTGATGTGACTGAAAGGAGGTTGACTTCTTGGTTCATAGAGGGTTTGTCAGAGCCTCTCAAGCGTTGGGTTAAAGCTTTTGATCCACCCTCCTTGCAAGATGCTATTAAGCATGCAAGGAACATGGAGCCATCCACACCACAAGCTAGATTTCCTTGCAAGTTTTCGCATAGACCCTTAACACAAAATCTACCACAGAGGAGGGACAAAAAACCAAAGTTTTCTAGACCAACAAGGGAGATTTCTAGGCTGATTGGTGGGGCACCTCATGATTCAAGGGATGAGTTGAAACAGAAGAGGCTTTTCTTTGAATGTCGTGAACTTTGGACACTTGGACATAAGTGTAGGAGTGGGGGCAAGGCCCACTGGATTGAGGTCTTTGAGGAACCTAGAGATGACGAGTTGGAGGAGACAGGTCCTTGATGAGCAACATGAGCAGATGGATGGGGAGACGGACACAGATGAGCATCAAGATGATTTGGCACAGATGGATGGTGTGATTGCAACTATCACTACCACTCCTCATTTTAACGCCCTCAGAGTAAGGGGCATTATTCAAGGACAACGAGTTGTTATGTTGATTGATAGTGGGGCTACCCACAACTTCATTGATTCATCATATGTGAAGAAGCGAGGTTTGCAAGTTGAGGAGCATGATGGTTTTCGAGTGCAAACAATGAGTGGCACAATGTTGTGTTGTGTTAATTGTGTTCCACAGTTGAGTATGACTTTGGGTACTTACACCCTTACTAATGACTTTTACATGGTCGACATTGATGAGACCAATGTTGTGTTGGGTGTTCAATGGTTGCATTTTATGTCTTTATGTCACAGACTTTAAGACTATGCAGTTGAGTTTCACAGCAGGTGGTCAGAAGGTGGTATTACAAGGCTTATCTTCAAATGCTCCTAGAGTCATTTCAACTAGGAGGATGAAGAGAGTTTTTCGACAGTCAAAGGTTGAGTGGGTCGTGCAATGTTTCATTTCAAATAGGACTACTAATACAAGACAACGTGACTATCATGTTGACATATAGGGCTTGTTGGACAAGCATAGTGTGGTGTTTTCAGATCTACTACATGGCCTACCTCTAGATCATGGTTTTGAGCATGTTATTGAGCTTGCAAATAGCAAGCCAGTTGTTATGAATCCCTACCATCATCCTAGACAATTCAAGGATGAGATTGAGAAGACTATTTGAGAGTTGTTGGATGCATGACATATACAACCTAGTTTTAGCCCCTTCACTTCTTTTGTTGTCTTGGTGAAGAAGGATGGTATCATGAGGATGTGCATTGGTTATCGTGCACTAAATAAGAAGACCATCAAGAACAAATATCTTATTCCACGTATTGGTGAGCTAATGGATGAGCTACATGGAGCGATCGATTTCTCCAAAATAGATCTTTGTTCTAGATACCATTAGATTCGGTCTAGCAGCAAGATGTGCTTAAAACGGCTTTTAGCTGCCACTATGAACATTTTGAGTATTTGGCGATGCCCTTTGGGTTATCAAATGCTCCAGCTGCTTTTCAATCTTGCATGAACTATATGTTCAACAAGCAGTTCTGGAAGTTTGTGCTAATCTTTTTTTATAACATTTTGGTGTACAACAAGACATGGAAGGAGTATATATGGCACCTAGATGAGGTATTAAGCATCTTAGCGGCTAACTCCCTTTTTACCAAAGCCTCTAAGTGTGAGATCAGCATGACTAAACTATTATATTTGGGATATGACATTGGTGAAGGTGGTGTGAAGGCACATAGGGAGAAGATTCAAGCTATACTTTATTGGCCACCGCCAAAGAATGTGTCCCATTTGAGGGGCTTCATTGGTCTATGTACATATTATAAACGGTTTGTGAAGGGATTGTCTTCATTAACTACTCCTTTAACAGATTTGACCAAGAAGGATGTCTTTGTTTGGACGGATGAGACTCCAAATATCATAGACCGTCTTAAAAAGGTAACGAGTGCTTGACCTGTTTTGGCGTTACCGGATTTCTCTAAACCTATGGTGCTCGAGTGTGATGCATCTAGTATTGGTATTAGGATTGTTTTGATGCATAAAAAACCATCCAATTGCTTATGAGAGCCGAAAATTGAATAAGGTTGAAAAGGATTATCTACATATGACAAGGAAATGTTGGCAATCATGCACACTTGAAATGTTTTGTCATTACCTCGTGGGCAGCAAGTTTATAGTGAGGACTGATCAAAATAGCCTCAAGCATTTCATGGAGCAAATGGGATTAAATGAGAGACAACAACATTGGGTGAGTAAGCTTCAAGGATATGACTTTGCAATTGAATTTGTCAAATGGAAAAATAATGTTTTGCTAATGCATTATCTAGAAACCCTTCATTTTGCTCTCTTTCAAAAAAATTTGACCTCTTGGAAGGAAGATCTAGTAGTAGAGTATTCAAAAAATCAGCATGCTTGCATGCTTGTGATATTCTAGATGGTAAAATCAATGATGAAAGGTATAAAGTGTTGAATGACCTCATCTATTATAAGGATAGAATCTATTTTGTACCGAAAAGTAAGCTTAAACATAAGATTCTTATTATTGTCCATAACAATCAACTTGCTAGTCATCCGAATTATTTGAAGACATACAAATACATTTGTGAAAGATTTTCATGTAAAGGTATGAAAGATGTCCTCAAGCATGTAAGAGAATGCATAGAGTGCCAAATGAATAAAGATGAAATTTCTTTTCCAACAAGGTTGCTACATCCACTCCTTATTCCCAATCAAAAATGGGAACAAATATCAATGGATTTCATTATCGATCCGCCCAAGACCAATGGTAAGGATTGTATTTTTGTTGTGGTGGATAGACTCACTAAATATGCTCACTTTATATCAATGCCTTTTGAGTTAAAAGCGCCACAAGTTATCGAACTGTTTTTGAACAAGCATTTAGACTTCATGGTGTGCCAAAAGGAATTGTAAGTGATAAGAGATCACATATTCATCAGCACTTTTTGGCAAGAGTTGATGAAGCTATAGCTAGATCAAAACTCAATCATAGCACTAGTTATCATCCTCAAACAAATGGCTAAATAGAGATTGTAAACAAATGGCTTGAAAGCTACTTGAGAAACTATGTTTCAGGGCAACAAAAGGCATAGGCAAGGGGGTTAGATTTGGCAGAATTCTATTACAACACTACATATCATATGAGCATAAGTATAACACCTTTCAAAGCTTTAAGTAGTTATGAAGCTTCTACATTTGTGACTTGGTTTTTTCTAGTTCTAGGGCTCCAAAATCTCTTGTGTGGGCTAAAGAGAATCAAAATATCCTTAGACACTTAGGATGATATTCAAATTGCACATGAATAGCAAAAAAATATATGCTAAACGCCATCGAGTTGATGTCTTTTGAGGTGGGGAACATGGTATTCTTGTGTCTTCAACCTTAATAGACAATCCTCAGTGAAAGTAAGTGGAAGATAAAAGCATAAACCAAAGTTTTATGGGCCTTTCGAGGTGATTAAAAGAATTGTTGAAGTAGCATATGAGTTGGAGCCGCCACCTACAAGCAAAATCCATAATGTGTTCCATGTGGCATGCCTCAAAAAGACTCTTGGACAGCAAATGATTCCTTCTACAGAATTGCCTCCTATGGATGAAGAAGGTAAGTTGATACTCATTCCAAAAACAATTTTGCAAGTAAGGGGGAAGAAGCTAAGGAGTAAAATAATTTCTAAATATCTCATCAAGTGGAAAAACTTGCCTTTGGAGGATGCTACGTGGAAAGGAGAGAAGATTCTTAAGCATCCTAATCTACAAATGCTTGAAGACAAGCAGTCTTTGGGTGGGGAGGAATGTGAAGTCCCAAACTCAAGCCATGTGACTTAACAATGCATGGGTTGTCATTTCCTTGGATTACCCAAGAGGAAGAGGATGTGGAACATAATTAGATAAGTGTGAAGTCTTTGACTTGTATCCTATTCTATTCTTAAGTTGTGGGCACGTCTTTTTATGCAACTTGGTGACTCTTAGCTTAAAGACTTATTATTTCTCCTTTTTGAGTTTAATGACTTAAGAGGCATGTATTCTAAGTGATTTTTATTAAACATGTACAAAAAGGGTCAAAGGGGCTTTAGAAAATAAGGAGCCTATTGGCTCATTTTCTAGGGTTTTATTTGGAGCATTCGATTGGACTTGCAATGAATCTATGGCTAGGATTAGATCATTCTTTTGGGAGTTATTATATAACATTTTAGGGTTCTTTTGGAGCTCATTGTGTTATCAGTCTTTTCTTTATTGCTGCTGCAATTTTTGGCTTAAAATTTGAAAACCCTTGAGTATCCCTAGTTTGGAGAGACATACGGGCTCCCTCTAGTCAAAATGGTGTGTTTCAATGGAAGAGTTTTGGTTTGTGATACCCTAGCACATCATTTTTAGAGTTGCACTTTGTTATCAAGAATGGAGGCCATTTTGAGAGGTGAGATTCAGAATATCAAGATCAGACTTGGATTATCTACAACAATGTGTCTTCATGTTTCTGAGCATCGTTGAAGCTAATACCAGAACGAACAAGTGGGACAAACCTAGCGCTGGTTTAATGGGGTTTTGGCAAGGGTGGCTAGGGTTGAAGATATTTCTGAGGTATTTGTGCCTAAATATGCATACTGTTAATCATATTCATCTCAAAAAGAATAAGAAAAAATAATGTAAGCTATTTCTGAAAGTTCTCGGCAGTTTTTAGTGTGTTTTCTGTAACTTTTTGATATTTAAAAATATTCAAAAATTTCTATTAATTAGCAGAAAAATCAGAAAAATATAATCCAAGCATAGATCTGAGAGCTTGTTCAAGGGTTATCTATTTGCAAATAAAATTTCAAAATTTTCTATTGCATATTTTGGAGATATTGTGTCTTTTTCATTATCCCTATTCAGGGATATTACAAAGTATTATCAAACGTAATGACAGAAGTGTTTGTACACAAATCATATCATCCAAGGTAGAGTTTATTGCTGGCCATTCAACTTTCATACAATTTATACTCACATTGCTGGCCATATATTGCCGAGCAGGCTGTACAAGACAAGGAAAGGTGTGGGAGTTGTCTAGGAAGAGATTGCTGCTCATGATAAGGGTTATCAACATATAGCCACCAGCTGCCCAAGGTATACACAGTGAGATATCTTTGGATGAGATCGCAAAAAGGTTAGTACCCGGTTCATCAGCCATTTCCAAGAGTATTCTCAGTTTTTCCAACCATCTGATTATAGCAACAAGCTATATCAGTTTTGAGAATCTTTTGACACATTTTCCACTCATTATCTCTGTACAATCTGATATATTAATCAACGGCAGTCATGTAGAAGATCAAATGCTCCTATAGAAGGACATTGTAGATTGGAAGGAAGAACAGTTTTGTATACAGCCATACCTCTATTTTGACAGCCATTGCTTTTTTTTCCTACTGTAGCAGCATTCTGGGTGTTCACTTATTGTAAATTTTCAGTTGCATACTATATGTTTGACAATATGCTTGAGTGTCAACAACTGGCCAAATGTTCGTTATAATTCTTCAATTTATATACTTGCAAAAATATTAGAGATTTCTAAGAATGTGGGTTGTATAACAACTGTTTGCTAAAATGTCCTGGTGAAACTCAATGAATGCGAAGTGTTTGTGATTATGTCAATCAATTTGTGAGTTAATTGCAGCTGCTATGAGCATTTAGATCAGAAATATTGAATGCATAATTGCTTGCCAACTATTTGACTAAATGTCTATGTGCTAAAGTCGAAATATTTATAAGTTTATTAAAATATCTTGGTAGGGACATTACAATTCACTGGTTCAAATGATGTGCTTCATAGTTCATACCAATTGATGGCAATAATTGCAAGCTAGATCAAGTGCACATGAACCTAGAAGTCAACTCCCAATTTAATCTTGCAAAAAAATGGGATTCATTGCTCGAGTAAATGATGCAAATATAAATAAAATACATATTAATTAATCATTATAAGAAAAAAAAAGTAGAGAGCACTACTGCATTAATTTTCTGATAACATATAACAGGAGGAATCAATGTTCTTGCTTTGAGAGTGATTTGTTAACAGCATTTTACTTTGCTAAATGCTTCTGGATATGAATATAATGTTAGATTTTCATGGCCTTCTGCCAACTTCGTAGATAACTAAAGGGTGTGAAATTCTTAATTGTTAAATTTCATTTTCATCTTAGTGTAGTTTCAAGATGTAGACCTGGCTCAAAGTTGTGCAAAAAATAATCAGGAGGAACTTGACAAGACTTGACAAATCAGATCACAAAAAAACTCTATTAAAATTATTGAAATTTAAAAATAACAAAAGAGGGTCCTCAGTAAAGTAAATTGCTTCTGGATATGAATATAATGTTAGATTTTCATGGCCTTCTGCCAACTGCGTAGATAACTAAAGGGTGTGAAATTCTTAATTGTTAAATTTCATTTTCATCTTAGTGTAGTTTCAAGATGTAGACCTGGCTCAAAGTCGTGCAAAAAATAATCCGGAGGAACTTGACAAGACTTGACAAATCAGATCACAAAAAAACTCTATTAAAATTATTGAAATTTAAAAATAACAAAAGAGGGTCCTCAGTAAAGTAAATTGTATTTTTCTCACGAGTACTATAAAGCAGACATGTGGATGCAAAAAATATGGGCAGGATGGAAGCTTCACAGCATAAAGTGGAATTTAAATATCATATTGTTCTTTAAGCTTGAATATTTTTTAGCTTATGGCCGAGTCTCATGAGTCAAGTCCACTACACTTTCGAGGACTCACTTGCCTCAGGATCCAGTGAATTTGTGAAGACAGGCAGCATCTTGCCTCAGGATCCAGTGAATTTTGTGAAGACAGGCAGCATCTTGAAGCCATGGATCCCACCACAAAACAGTTAGCTCTCGATAGTACAGAAACATTTTTCCACACAATACATGATTCCAATATGGTAAGGGAAGGGGCAATAAAATACAGAGCAATTGAGCAATGATACAAATGAAAAGAGCTATCTAGTCTGTTGAGTTGTGGTTGGCAACAACTAGGAGGGTTGAAGGACCAGGTTCAAGAACCTATGTGCTAGTCCCCGTGTCAAAGTGGAGGGTTATGTAAAAACAAATATGGCACACTCATATAATAAGGACCAAATATTAGCTTACCAAAAAATTAGAAAACTGAGAGAAAAGTCAAATACTTATAAAATCTCTTAACACAATCCAAATCACAAATATCAAACAAATCTGTTAGTTTGAAGATTGCCTTAAAGTAAAATTCACTAAAACAGCATGGTAAACAAAGTATAATGTTACTCTTCTATAATAAACCTTCCCGTTCTAAAGATTAACACAATGAAAACTGTAGCAATTACTTAGAAGTTAGAAATGAAAGAAAAGATAGAAGCAAAATATTATTATAAGATATAAATATAATTCCTATCCATCATCCAGTGCCTGGACATATAACTTAACAAAAATTCAAAGCAAACATGGGCTCATAATGCATAGCCAAACAACACGCTAAAGTCTACTAGGGCCAGATAATCCCCAAGCAATAGGGAAAGGGGAACAAAAAACTGGAATTTCACGGGAAAACATACAACAAAATACATACTTTTAAACAGAATGGCTATAATGTCATGTAAGTTGAGGCTTGTAGGCCCGACCCTTAGGGCCACAAGCAGGAAATTACATTTTTACTTTTGGAAGACTGTATCGAGTGAACAATGTTGCTTTCATATGTCCAACCTTCTTTTCTTCCACTTGAATTATTAATCACAAACACATAGCTTATAAAGCCTGAAGTCAACAAACCCACAACTGAAGACCAAAATCAACATTCCAGCCACTTGAAATGTTGAAGAAAAAAAACCAAACAACATAAAAAGAAATTAGAAGCTTTTATAACAAAATCATTAAAATTCTTTCCATTCATGTACTTTTTTTCTATTGTCAAAATGTTGAAAGAAAGAGTGCGGAAATTTTGTAAATGTTAAATAAAAACAGAATTATAAATCAATGACTATTTGTATGCCTCCTAGCAAGAAAGTCACCATGAATATTTCTATGACTAATAATTCCCTGTGAACAATTTTGTTAGGGACCTCTATCACTCCCTTGATCTTCTAGAAGCAAAAATGATAAGAGAGAAGTTTTCCAAATGAAGAATGGAATAAAATTCTTATGGTGTTATTCAAAGTTACATGCTTAACCTATGTCACAAAGTTTGAGTTCGTGTTTGGCAACAACAAAATTCAGATGAAGTTCAACAAGAGGAAAAAATTCGAAAAAAAAAAAAAAATTGTGACTAAATCCGCCTTATATGAATTTGAATTTTTTTTAAAATATAAGTAATATATCCACAAAATCATCAAAATAATTTAAAATTGCTAAATAATAAATAATATATATAGAAATAAAAACAATATATTATAGGGGTTCATCCATAGTGCGATGGTAAAGAGGCAGTGTTATTGTTGTGGCCACAAGGGTTCAAATCTCTGTTGGGCCATTGCAATCTCAAGCATTATGCCTCCGCTGATCCAATGTGCTGGCAAGTTTGAACTGCAATGCTGAGGCTGCTAATGGCGTTCATGCCATGAGTCAAGCATTCAGGCCTGTGTTGTCCCAATCCCTCGTCCGACTAATGTTCTTGCAAGCTCTGTGCCCTTGTTGGGCTACCGTGCTTGCGGGATTGGACTAATCACTTGCATTCATGCCAGGGAGGAGGTCCCCCGATTGTGGCCTCCATGCTGGCTCAGGCCAGGTTAAAAATTCTTGATGTTTTTGATTATAGGAAAAACAGGGTTTGAAGGGACCTAAAACCCTTTACAAGAGAACAGCTAATATAAAGAAATATCAAGACAAAACAAGCAGCCCAAAAGAAACAACAGCTGCCATTAAGTTAAAGCGGAACAAAATAAGCAGCCAACCATCAACAAAAAGTCAGCAGACAACAAAAAACACCAGAGGACTACTGTAAGTTCTTCAAGATCTTGGTTGCTTCCAAATCATGAGTAATGATATGCTCATGCATATCAACAACCTCAACCAGCTCATGAGAAGGGATCTCCATGTTCTTCTTAGTCTTGCTCCTCGTACGAATACTTGAGCCAACATCCACAGCCGAAATATGTATTCCTTTCAATCCTCCAGCCTCATCACCATCATCTCCTTTCCTCTGCACAATCATTTCCCCAATCCATTTGCGCGCATTATCGTTCAAAAGAGAAAGACCCTACACATTGGTATAAAGAGAAGATTGACTAACATTAACCAAAGTATTCAAACTGTCATGTAATTTCTCCATCTTCTCCTCAAGTGAAGCAATTATGGCTTCATGGTTTATCTTCATTTTCACCACATCATTAGCCACACCATTTAGAATAGCATGCATTCTCTTGATCTGATCATAAACTAAAGTCTCGAGGTTGCTATTATTAATGATGCCAACAATAATGTTGGCCAACGATCGCACTTAGATATTGAGCTGGTTAACTTCACTAAATAACCATTTAAAAAGCTTAAAAAAGTTCACAGTACCATATTTAGCCATACCAAAAACATTACTAATATCTTACCTGTTACAATTAAAAATATTAGTATCAACAGACAAGCTATCAGCCTCCTCAAACTAAGCCTCGTGATGAAAATCACCCTGTAGCACCACTTTAGCTTTCCTTTCATCAACATTACCAAGAATTTTGATTCTTGGTGTTGCAGCCTCCTTCACAACTACATTCAAGGAATTAGGAACCTCCATAATCTCATTCCCAAACCTATCACTACCACAGTTCTCACCAATCTCCACCACCTTCTCAGGTTCAATAATCCCCTGCTCATTTTCTTTGCCAATTGTCCTTCCAACATCAATGTTTACCCCTTGTTCATTCTCACCACTGACTTTCATAATTTTCTTAGCTACAATCCCCTTGACTTTAGCACCCTTGGCACCCTCCATATCAGGTTTAAGGTTCTTCCTCTTACAATCCCTAGGAGGTTCAAAACTCTCCCCCTTTTTGGTCACATTTCCCTCCTTAAGAACATTTTGACTCCCTCTCTTTTTTGAGGAAACTGCAACCTTCTCCTCCACCAAGGCTTTAACGTTCTTTTCTTTACCCTTATCAGCAACTGAAGGGACTTCATCACCATCCATGTTCGTTTGGGAGCCCCCAGACCAAGAAGGACAGGTGGCTTTCTTTGCTTGTTTCCTGGGCAAATGGTCGAAATCCTCCAAGGGGTCTGAGTAAACTTCCATTGATTCAAACCCTTCCTCAACCCTATCCTTATCCCTAGAATCACTTCCAGTACCATAACTTGAAGGGACCTCCTCAACACGGGCATTGGTCAGCTTTTTCGGCGCTTCAGGGACATAATATGATATTGCATTTTCCATTATCAGCATAATTAAACCCTCATGAAGGATTGTGTTATTAGGGTTCTTCCGATGCTCATTTATCCCATTTTCCAATGAAAGAAGCAGATAATAAGGGAAGGAGACTAGTTCCTTATGCCTAAAATGATTCAATAACATAAAATGAAAACCATAAATAGCAGAGAATCTCCCATCGAGGGTGAAGTACCTCATCAACGCCACAACCAAGTCCACCCAAATAGGTTTGATGAATTTTCTATCATATCAACCACAAGCCAATTTTTTCAATCTTTGCCTCTCATTCCTTTTGAAGATCTTCATAACAAAATTCGACGCAATTTTGTATCTGTAAAACTTCCTCCCTTCAGTAGTTAAGCCCATTAAACTTGCTATAAGCTCCTCTGTAATGTTGAACTCCATACCATAAACTCTCAAGACTCTATTCTTCCAACCATTGACAAACACCTAGGAAATTTGAGAGTCAAACCCATGTAGCCTCTGAATATAAGGAGTTACACCTCCTTGTTCTAAGATATCCCATATCTTCTCATTTTCCTTTGTCTATTCACAAGAAACAGATTCCACTCTACACCTATCTCCACCCATGGCTGGCAATGAACTTCTCCAAATAGAATGCAGAAGAAGTTAAGAACCCAAAACAGCTTGATAATCAAAAGAAAGCTCCAAAAGCAAAGGTAAAGGTGCGAAAACACACCCACAATCCATGAGAAGCTAACAAGTAAAGGACCAATTAGCATCATTAATATTAGTCTTGGAATCTTACCCAAAGCCTCGCAATCATTTTTGGAGAAAGAGCCAAGCTGCAAATGTCTTATCATTATAAATAGGGCATTATTATTCAACAAACTAGCTCCTCTAAGCCATAACACTCATACCACCTTGCAAAGATTGATCATGCTTAATACTGTTCAAAATATCAATGGGCAAGGGGTCGTTTAAGTCCCATCTTTTAGGTTGAGAAAAGACCCCAATGTTGGCAGGACAATCGGCAAGTCCATTAGCTTCATGGAAAATATGAGAAACATGATATTCCTCCATAGAGTTTAGAATAGAGATGGAGTCCTTAATAATGTTTTCTATGGTCCAAGAAGGAAGATGAACCATATTTAAGCACTTTATAATATTCAATGAATCCCCCTCCAACCAAATCCTTTTAAAGCCTTTTTCCGAGTCAATTTCAATCATGCAACACCCCCCCACAACCAACAGGTCCCGGATTCCCTTTTGCAACTCCATCAAAATTAATTTTAATCCAATCCTGAGGTGGGGTCCACCAAAAACATTATCCCTGGTAGTCTTCACCTTTTGCAAGGGCAAAGAAATATCACAATGAAGGTTCTCCAGCACTTAGCCACCAGCAAATCATAGTCTGAAACATAGACTTTTGGACAAACATGCTTAACAAGAGCCACTTCAGAGAGCAAGTTCTCCTTAATAGCAGAGAAAACATTAAAACTGAGCCTACAAGGGGGAAGGGAGGCATTACGAAAAATCCTATTTTTTCTTTCCCGCCATAAACCCCAAGCCACATGAGGCAAAGTAATGGTCCATAGCAGGGAAAGCGAAGGATTAGATGAAGGGGCAGACCAGTGAGACCATAATTCACCCAAAGAGGAGGGGAAAACCCAACTAAGATTCCAAAGATACAACACATACGCCCAAACAACAAAAGCATAATTGCAGCCAACAAAGAGATGGAAGGCATTCTTTGAGGCCTCCTCACAAAGATAACACCTATTTGACATCATAAAGCCCCTTTTCCAAAGATTATCAATAGTGAGAACTTTATCTTGACAAAATAACTAGAAAAACATGTTAACTTTAGGGTTAACTTAGGATACCGCAAATTAGCCCAAAAAGGGAAGGGACCAGAGGTATCAACCTGCTTATAAAAAGCAAAGGCGACAGAAAATTTGCCATTGGAAGCAAACTGCCACACCACCTTATCCACAGGAGAAGACACCAGAATATGAATCAAGGATAGAAACCTGAAAAGGATCTCAAGCTCTTGGTACAAATCATGAATTCTCTTCCATTTGCCCTCTGAAATATAATCAGCCACATAGTTCCCAAATGTTCGAGTACAAAGGTCCCTAAAGGGGGCCGCCCAAGATTCATCTTTGAGAGGACTGCCACCAATCCACCAATCTTCCTAAAAGAGGATATTTCGCCCATTACTCAAGGACCAACGAAGCCCCTTAGAAACAATACAACTAGCCTTCAACATGAAATCCCACAATGCTGAACCCGAAGGGGGGGAAAAGCCATTTGCCGGGAGATCTCTATATCTGTCAACCCCACGAAGCTATTTACTGGAAAGAATCCTCGACCATTCTTTACCCCCAAGGATAAGATTCCAAAGCTGCTTGGCAAGCAAAGCCAGATTGAATTCCTTAATTTTTTAAATTCCCAGCCCGCCATGTTTTTTCCGTCTGCAAACCTCATCCTAGGAGACTAGATGCATTCTTTTTTTCTCCTTAGTCTCGATCCATAAAAAAAAAAATTGAATGCTCTCAATCTTATCTAGAAACTTTCTAGGCATTTGGAATAAACTCATTGCATAAATCAGAAGATTTTTGAGAGTAGATTTAATCAATTGGACTTTGCCAACTTGACTAAGCAGGGCTCCTTTCCAACCAGCCAGCTTAGAGTTAAATTTATCAATTAACCCCTTCCAAAAGGAATCAGGCACCAAATTAGTGCAAAGAGGCAATCCGAGGTAAGAAGGAAGTTTCCCAATCTCGCATTGCAAAATCCTGGGAGTTTTACGCCTTCTCTATTCCGAAGTATTCAAAAAGAAGACAGTACTCTGGGGAAGACTAACTTTCTGCCTTGAAGCAGCTTCATACTTTAACAAAATAGATCAATAGATTTAGCCTCTTTCACCGAAGCCTCTCCAAGGATGATAGTATCATCAACAAATTGTTGATGGGAACAAATCTAATTACTAGAGGGGGATAAACCCCTAAGAGAGCCCGCATTGACAAATTTTTGGATGAATCTCCCAAGAGTTTCCACCATAATAATGACGAGAAAAGGTGAAATAGGATCACCTTGCCTCAACCCTCTCGAACAACTGAAAAAGGCAGAAGGGGAGCCATTGATTAGCATAGAATATTTTGGAGTAGAGATTAGCTACTCCACAAGCTGCAACAACTTATCAACAAAACCAAAAGCCTTCAAAAATTTAATGAAAAACTGCCAGTTAACCCAATCGTAGGCCTTCACAAGATCCAATTTTAGGAGAAAACCCACCTTCTTGTTAATAGTTAAAGAATGAATATTCTCATGAACAGTAATAATGGGATCAAGAATTTGTTGACCAGGAACAAAACCATTCTGCTAAAGCGAAATGATCTGAGGAAGAACCCGCTGCAATCTCAAGGCCAAAACTTTGGAGAAAAATTTGTAAATAGAGTTGCAAAAGCTGATCGAATGGAAATCATTAAAAACAGAAGCTCCCAATTTCTTCAAGACAAGGACAATAAAGGTGGAATTTAATTCCCTCAAAAGGTTTTTGCTCCCGAAAAACTCCTTAGTAGCAACCAACAAATCCTTCGAAACAATATCCCAGAAGAGCTGGAAGAAAAACATGGGAAAGCCACCAGGACCAGGGGCTTTACTGCCTTCAAAAGAAAAAACAGCCCTTTTAACTTCCTCCTCCAAAGGGATGCAAACTAACTTCTTGTTGTGCTCCTCTGAAATAACATGAGGAATGAAATTTAGAAAGGCCTCTTGACAAACAGGATCCAATGCATGATCATCAGAAAGCAAATCAGCAAAAAAGGAAGTGGCACCCCGCATAATATTGTCATCTTTCTCCAACATCTAACCATTAGAAAGACTATGGTTGATACGATTTGAGGCTTGATGCTTTAAGGTAGAAAGATGAAAAAATCTTGTATTTTTGTCCCCACTCTTCAGCCAAATAGCCCTTGACCTCTACTTCCAAAACTCTTCTTCCTGAACAACAATATTATGTAATAAGGAAAGGAGCACATTCTCTTGCTGAACAACATTAGGATCATAACCAAAAGATTGGATAGATTGTTGCAAAACCTGATGCTCCTCTTTAAGCAAAGTTGTGTCTTGAAAAATCTGCCCAAAGGAGGACTTGTTCCATTTGCGAATGTTAAACTTCACTGAAGCAAGTTTTTTTGCCACCCTATACATAGCAATCCCATCAACACGGATATTCCACCAAGAGAAAATATTATCTCTAAGATCTGGATGATTCACCCACATATGCTCAAATCTAAAAGGAAAAGACTTTCTTCACCCCAACAAATCCACCGAAAGAGAGATAGAGAAGTGATCATATCCCAACCTTGTGAGCACAAAAAGAGAACAAGAATAAGACAAGAGCCAATCCGGAGAAAGAAGAGCACGATCAAGCTTCACTTGGATGAGTGCCTCACCAACTCTTCTATTTGACCAAGTATAAGAAGCACCATGGAGATCCACATCTATCAGACCATGGTCATTAATGAAACTCATCAGATCAAATCTATTATTATCCGCAACCTAGGAACCACCCTTCTTCTCCAAATCATTCAAGGGTGTATTAAAGTCTCCCATAACCAACCAGTTTAAATTTAGAAAGCGTGACTTAAAAGAGTTCACACTTCCCCAAAATTGTTTCCTAGCACACTTCAAGTTAGGTGCATACATATTAGAAATGATCCATGAGAAATTATGCCTCACATTTTGAAAAGAAGTGGCAATATGATTGGATTCTCCATGAAGAGCAACTCCTTTAACAACCTTTGGATTCCAGAAAGTGGCAACACTGCTTGAAGCCCCATCAACATCACAAGCATGAAACCCACAATCTTTAAAGAGCCTATTCCTAATTTTATCCAATTTATCCGTTACCATCTTAGTCTCCTGGATTAACACAATATCTGGTCTATGATCTCTCACCAAATTAGAGAGGAGATCCTGTTTATGAGGGTTATTCAACCCTCTGATATTCCAAGAGAGGGTCTTCATGAGGTTTTTTGAGGTGTGCTTTTTAAGCACATCTCAAGCAAAAGGTCTTTTGAGTGCCCTCAGCTATCTCCAATCTACTTTCCTTCTCCCAAGCCTGCTGCAACGAAGGCCTACCCTTCCCTCTAGATTCAGATCCACAATCCGGTCTTTGCCTTCCTAGTAGAAACACCCAGAGGAGAAGCAAGTTTTCTTCTCTTTCTATTCTTTTCCGTAGTGTAAGGTGGATCAACAAGTTCACAAGTCTCATTCTGAGATAAAATATTTCTCCCATCAAGACCATTTTCACTATCTCCAAAAAAGTTACAACTTTCTCCACAACATGTTGCACAGAACCATTCTCAACAGCAATGTCCTTTTCACAAACCTATTGCACAGAGTTAGTCTCACCTGCCTTGACCTTCTCACATACGACATTAGCATCAACCAACTTTGAGCCCTCAAGCCCCACCTCAAACTGACTATCACTAGAGAGAAAGTCACTAGCTAAATCCTTCTTCAGAGGCTCAACATTATCAGTCTTCATAAGCTCCTCAATGGGCTTCAGGCCAGTATCTTCCAACTGACCCTCCTTGGGAGCTAAAACTATCAAGGTTGCCAACTTATCAACAATCAACGAGGCCAGAACAGCCTGAGAAGGCTGCAACTCAATATTAATCCGATCCTCTTCCCCAATACCAGCCACCTTGAGATCCGAAATCCTTCCCTTCTCCCTCCACTTCTTGAGAGGGGTTTTTGAGGCTTGTTTGGACATTTTTTAGCCCAATAGCCCGCTTTCTTATAGTGAAAACAAGCAAAAGGAATAGACCCAAATTCAACCACTTGATTCCACTCACCAAGTTTAGATTCAATCTTCGTCGTAGAAGGCAAATCAGCAAAATGATCCACATTCACACAGAACTTAACATACACAAGCCTTTTTCTGGAAGAAATCATTTGGTCAATGGACAACAAGCAACCAAAGGTATTGGCAATCCCTTTAAACACTTCTTCATCCTAGAATTCTAATGGGAGACCAGACAGACGAACCCAAACTGGGGCAAAAGTGAAAGAGCAGGCATTGGGATTAAAACCAAGATCCCACTTTTTCAACACTAGCGTAGGTTTTCCAATCATCCATGGCCCCCCAGTAAGCACCCAACAAATCATCCTCGAGGGTAAATGAGAAAAAGAAAAATCCCTTAGCCATGGCAGCAACATCCACCTAGCCCTTAAGACGCCAGCACTTGACAGGGAGATTGCGAACCAGCTCAACGTTTGGGTGCGGGCCCAAAAACTTACCAATCAGCGACAAATCCATTGACAAGACACTCTTCTCAATAATGCTATCAGGAACCGAAATAAAATACTCACCAGCAAAAGGGTTAGCATGAAAGTCCACAAGGGGTGAAGTACTTTTCCCTTTCAGCTTAGCACCAAAAAGATTAGACCATTTAGGGCCAACAGCAAAATCATCAGCAAACTTCTGACCACCTCCGTCCTTATCAACAAAAAGAATCTGAAGCACGGAACTAGTAGACAAACCTCCAAAATCAAAGGCTTTTGGGGCCCCCACTTTCGCAAAACAAGTACCAATGTCCACAGCATTCAAAGGGACCCAAGCCAAAGTCTTGATTTCCAAAAATGAGGACCCACCAGATAAACCATCAGCAAGACAGCCACTTGACACCACCACACCATCAGCACACCGACTGCCATTAACGTTCCCCTAAAAACCAAGCCCAAGGTTTCCCGCCTTCTCCAAATTTGAAAAAACTGCAACACCTGAAGAGAGCTCCATTCTCAATGTTACCGATCAAAAAATATATATTATATATAAAATAATATTAAATATATATAACATAATATAAAGAAATAATATTACAAAATATTAAATATTACATATATAAAAAATATTTAAATATAATATAATTTCTACAAAAAACTGAAATACAGAAACATATAATAGTATTTAAATATAATATATTTTCTAATAAAAATAATATTAGATATATATAGAAACATAATATAAATAAATAGTATTAAAATATATAAAAACATAATAAAATAAATAATATTAAGAACATATTAAAAATAATAAATCTGAGATAAACAGCTTCACAAAGATTATCCATTGAGAACTACTGGCGAGAAAGAGAGGGAGGGGGTTGAACAACACTCACAAATGCCCTATTTGACTGATCATTCAAACTCCTTCCTCTTTCTGTTCGCAGGTACTCCTCCCTCTTTCTATTTGCGGGTACTCCTTCATCCGTTTGAGACAAGTTTCTTTGTTGTTGTTAGCACAGAAAAAACCCTAAAAAATGTTTTTTTAAACATTTTTAATTAAAAAGACAGTGCTGTTTATATGTACAAATATTCGATGAATTTCAACAAATTTTTTGTAATGTTTTGAAGTCCACCAAAATTCAAACTACATGGCCAAAATTCGGCGAACCCTATGCCTAAGTACTTACCAATGCTTGGACCTTTCTAGGTTATTATTTTGGCCTAATCTCAACACCAGTTTTGGCCACTGCAGGAAACACAACCTGTGTCCTTTTTATTCTGATGATATTTTTATACTACATATATATGAGAGAAAGTACCTAAAATAAGAAAAAGAATTTTACTAGTTTAGATCATAGTAAAACTTCAAGACCACATAGATCTTCTGAAAGTCTAACCAATACAAACTAACACCATCAAAGACTAAATAACAATCACCATGACATATTCATGACCATATGAACCAACTAGAGAGCAAAACCCTACTTTACTGACTTCGAAATAGTTAAATTTAAAAATATAATAAATATTTCAGAAAAAACCATGATCACATTTTATGAAAGCTGCCATCAAAATCTAGGAAAGGTCATTCTCTAAAATGGGGAGAATATAACAAACGGTATTAGCTTACATGTTAAATTTTGTTACTGTTGAGTTATTTTCCCGAAGTTGTCATGTTAAGCACATCAAGGAACTGAATAAGAGAATTAAGGATATGTGTAGGAGAATGTAGTGCAGAGGCAACCAATTTTGTCATGCAACAACATGAAAACAAAAAGAAATGATAATAATAATTGAAATAAGATAAGGAATACAGATATTATAACTGCAAATTCAAGAATAAGAGCAAAATCACATATTTCAAAATTCAAAAAAACAAACAAATTAAGACTATGAACAGATTTTGATTTCAGAGCTCAAAAGATAGATGTGAAAAATCAGAGTCAGAGCACAGCAAGATTGTATCATGGAAAGTTCCAACTATGAAAAAAAAATAGGGCATTACTGATGTAGATGAAGAATATTGACCATTCTAAAATTGAGGTGGCCTTTACAGTAGTTACCACCTCAACTAACATATCCTTTGGATAGAGAATATATTAATCCCAAAATAGTTTATACATTTCTACCTAGACTTACTGATGCACTAAGTAAATATTCTTACCATTCATCAAAATAATGAGCACATATAAAATTTGAAACTACTATGCTAACAGGCACTTGGCATTGATCATTACTTAAAGCTGAAATTGTACCAACTTTCTGATATAGATATCGAATATATTGCTTTCCAGTTGTAATAACTACTTTTTATTAAAATCATTTCTTTGGTTTTGTTTTGATATTATTTATTAAGTATCAATGCTGTTGTTAAAAGTGTTCCCCAAGTACACATCTCCAGGACCTAGACACCCATCCTGGACAGACAGTAAAAAAGAGAGAAAGAAAGCAAATTCCAACTAAAAAATGCAAAAGGATTCATGTGAGCTTGTTATGACTGAGATCAAGTCCTCTCAGGAATAAAGAGAACAGTGAGGAATCTAGGTAGCCTTCAAGAAATTACTAACACTCACCTGCTAGAGTTTCTCATGTGATTTCAGTCCATTCACAAAGGAACTGGGAAGATTCATTCCACGAAGCAAGCAAATTCTGTGATTCTTTGCCAAGATTATTTTTAAACAACATAAATGTTTTTCCTTCCTCAGGGAAAATCTAGTTTAACCAATATGTGCTCACAAACAAAATGATAAACATCAACTCCTGCACATCTATTTTGCTTTACAAAAGCAAGATCGTAGACAGGAGGGCATCACTGATTAGTGGCAAGGAATAAATAACGGCCATTAAGGAAACTCAGTGACCCTTTGAATGGAAAGCAGACTCATGATCTCATCCTATTCGTGGTCGTCAAAGGTCTATTCAAATGCTACTAAGAGCCGTGTTCTAGATGGAGATTAAGTCAACAGTAAACTGCTAAAGCAAGGGCAGCCACCCACAAGAAGAGATCCTTATCCTATGCTTTCCAGAGGAATATATCAGACTGCTCAAACTAACACCAACAATTCAATCCAATGTTCATGTTTATATTTTTAGTAGATATATTTAAATGTTCACATTTTATAAAATTCAGTTTCTTTTAGTTTATTAGGTTATTTTTAAGTACTTTAATTTATTGATATTTAAAAAATACAAATATTAATTTTATATATTATTTAACTTTCTGTCCAGCCACCCACCCACAAAACCTTTTTATTTTTGCTGTCTCCAAAACTCAGAGAAGAAATGGTTGTGAACTAAAAATCTCGTTTCCTTTTCATAGGACCGACAGCTTGCCATTGAAGACAACCACCATGGGTAAGAGGAAGAATAATCCCTTTTCAATAGCATGTCATGAAAGCAATACCAAAATTTTATCTCCTTAGACCTGTAATTTGGAAGTAGTCAGGAACTGATGATGTTATGAAAACAAAAACACTGTTTCTAGAGCAGACCCTGTCACCCTATATCGGTACCCCTTGTTTGTCTTGGCATCTATACTCAATAGAACATTGAAGCACCTAATTATAAATTTAGAAAAAGTATCTAAGTTTTCAAAAAAAAATCATATTCTATGTATGACCTTTAGGACAGGAATCTACTCTGCTGGAAGCTGCCCTCCTAAGGCAGAGCATGATGTTTTGACCTTGTACTCTGTTGTTTCTGTAAGATACAGCTCATGTTTATTATAAGGATATAGTGACTAGTGTTATTGATCAATCCTCGGTTTATTATTTGAGTATTGACAATGTTATTAATTGAAATAACGTGCAGGAGCAGCATGACCTTGATAGAGAAAGTATTTCATTGGCTACTATGGTCTTACTCTACTCAGAAAAACATAGCCAGCCTTAATCGCACTTAGAGGTTGTTTTCAGTGGTCTATGAATTTTGGATCTTGGAAGGGTTTACTAAAAATTGCATACCATGTACAATAAGTCCTTCTTTACTGATAATAGCATGACTTGTCCTATACTTTTCCCAAGGCCTTAGTTCTAATCTTGGCTGCAAATTGGTGACAAGGGTATTTACACCATAGTGGAAGTTGGCAAGCATGGAGATGTTAATAAGGGCAAAGAATACTGTGGTACAATTGTTGCTCAGAAATCAATTATTTTGAACATGTGGCAACTTTCATTAAATTGATTGTTAGAAAGCTAATACTTGTTCATGATAGCCAAAAACTTGTTTTTGAACGATAAGCCAATTGCTGTGCAATAGACAATTCAGGAATAGCCAGCAAAATAGTTGATTGATATCTTGAGAAAGATGACCTCCCATTGATGAAATATGATCAAACAGTATTCCAAATAAAAGAAATAAGAATGCATTGAGATTGGGCAGAAGGGTTAACAGTTTGTGCTTGAATGAGGTTAGATAAAACTGAAAGAAATTGTTAAATACATCAATATATTTGTTGAGAGAAAGATGAGAATAAACTGGTACAGACTATCAAATAGGCATTGTAGGGTTGTAGTAAGGTAAAGTTACCAACGAATTAGCAACCTGGTGTTCAATAGAAAGAGATTATTATTAAATAGGCACACCACTCAGGAAACTGAGATACATGAGGTTCAAAATTTGTCCAAACTACATCTGTCACTAGCCAATAAGTGGTCAAGATGACACTAAATGGTAGCAACATAAGAAAGACCCTGCTCAAAACAAATGATTGGTTATCATGAGATGCTGGAGAAGTTCCTAGGCAGACTGACAGCCATTAGCAGCTTCAGTAAGAATAACCCTCTTATTTATAAAACCCAGCTAATGAGCAAGTTCCTGCTCTCTAAGAGGATAATTGGGATCAGATGGAAGATAATCCTGAGTATTTACCATTTTGCAAGCTAAATAAGATAAGCTGGGTACTGGAATGATACCTCTCTTGAGAGATTTATTAGGACTCAATTGAAGCTAAAAGGATATTCAGGACCTCCAACCCCAGCAAAGAATGGCAACTCCAGATGCTACTTGATTAGACTCGAGAACAAGTCACATCTAAATCCTAATTAACCATATAGTCAAGAGGAAAATGCTAGGAAATAAAGGATGACTTGAGAATTAAGAAAGAGTAACAATACTAGAAGGTTAACACAACATTTCACATCAGATTCTCAATCTGTAAATGGGGAATTTGAAGCTTCCAAATCACACACAGATCCTACAAGATGGATGACAAGGATATTAGACTTTAGTGTTAGGTAAATAACTTGACCAGATGAAGAAATGGGACTCTACAACATTCAATTTTTTGAATAATAAAAGATAATGAAAGATAAGAAACAAAGGAAAATGGGCAAAGAAGATAATACACAAAAGAAGTAAAGTAGTATCATATGGATTTAGTGAGTATATTTTTCTCTTATGTCAATAGTGCACAATTTGTTCTGGGGCAGTCACCATCTAAGTTCACCCCTACTTAAATTTGACCGACATGAGCTTAATGCTTGAAAAATTATTTAAATTATGAACAAAAAAGGTAATTTTTTTTTTTACTTTTTTATGAAAGCAAGTCAGGAAATTAACTGACAATCAAGAAAATATTAACCAGTATGCTATTAGATTCAAGTGAATACAACAGACAAAAATGCAACTGAGATTTGATTTAGATAAGAAATTAAACTAGAAGTATAATTTGTTCCCAATTCTACAAGAGAAGTACTCAAACAAACTGATGATATCATCAGGCCAATCCCCTCTTTATGTTTTTTGAACCAACATTCAACCATGAAAACAATGAACCAGAAACCACAAAATTGTTCATGGTGACCAAGAAGGGTGGACAAGCAATCACTTAATTTTACTTAAACATGCTTTGAATGTGTAAATGAAAGATATCAAATTGGATATGCCAAAAGGTGCAACCCATTTCTGCCAATCATCAAAACGATTTTGTAAAAGATGGAGCTTTTTTGGGGCTTCTTGTTTTATATCCAGCTTTAGTGGGCTTTCCCCAAGGTGAAACTGAAGGTCGGCCTCCTTTTGTGCGTCCTTCACCTCCTCCATGGGGGTGATCAATTGGATTCATAGCAACACCTCGAACAACAGGGCGTCTGCCCAGCCACCGGTTCTGTCCTGCTTTATTAAGCTTCCGTGCTCCATGGTTGGGATTGGAAACCATACCAATAGTGGCTCGGCATCGAGAATCTAACACCTTTTCAGCATTTGAAGGCAACCGCACAAGGCAGTGAGTTTCATTCTTCTTCACTATTTTAGCATGGGTTCCTGCAGCTCGAGTCAGCTGTGCACCTTGACCCGGAAGCAATTCAATACTATGTATAAAAGTTCCCAAACGCATATCAGCTAATGGTATGCAATTTCCTACTTGATTGTGTGGATCAAGTGCATACTGAGAGTGCAGTTGCGATACTTGCTGACTGCTACTATTACTATCATCTAAGGCTTCAGAGCCACAATTCATTACCATCTTGCCTGCTTCAAGTTGCTGACCAGCTAATATATAACTGACAAGTGCACGATCAGCTGTGTAGGCACCGGAATTATCTTTATTCATCTTCTTCCTCTTCCTCTTGTCCCTTGATTTATGAATTTTCTTACCAGAAGCCAGCAAAGAACTAAGGAAAAATTTACAGAATCAGACATTTTAGAAATTCTGGCAAATCTTTTTCAATAATCAATTCTCAAATTCTTCTTTTATTGCTAGATGAGAAAACTTGAAATTATAATTGAGCATGTCTTGACTGACCAGGGTAAAAGTTCCCTGGCCTTCACCAATTACAAATATCCATTGCAGCAATATCCTTCTAACACATATACAACCATAAGGAAAAACTATTCGCAGTTCTAGACCCACTCTATTTCCCCTACTGATTTCAGTTCACCTGCTCACAATGAGCATCAAAACATTACCCTGAATCCTAACTAACAACAGTAGACTTTTCAAAGAAAATCCAGTTTTCTCAACAACAAAAATTGCAATTTCATTTCTTACATATAGTTTTACAAAATCATTGATTTAAAAATATTTTTTTTAAATAATTGTTTAAGAAGATTTTTGCAAAATTGTGATTTAAGAACGTTTTGCAACCTCATAATTTAAGGATATTTTTGCATGTTCCATGGTGTCTTTGAGACGGGGACAGCAGGATGGCAGGGAATGTGTTTTGGGGACAGCAGTCCAAGGGCCACTTTTTGGGGACAGCAGTGGAACATACATATATATATATATATGTCTGTATGTGTATGTGTGTATTAAGTTTTTTTAAATTTTATATATATATATATATATATATGATTTTTTTTTTAAATATATATTATATGTATGAATTTTTTTTAAATATATAGAGAAAGAGAGAGAGAGAGACTCAAATTTCTACAAGTTAATGAACAGCAGTATAACAGCAGCATATATCATGACACTGTTAAAAAGATGTTGGATGATGTCTGCAGAAGCCTGCATGCCAACCACATTCCAAAAAATATTCTTTGCCTGCACTACTCCTGTAATGCCACACTGTACCAGACCATGGCTGACACACCTCTAATCTCCTTTGCATCTGACAATCATAACTGACTCTAATACCATATCAAAAAAAAATAAGTTTGAGATGTAGAGTTTAAAGTTTGAACAATGAAATCAGAAATTCAAATTATTGATGTTATGCTGATGTCAAGATATATTTATTGCTGCTGTGATAATGCTGTCATATTATACTGCCGTTATAATGCTGTCATGATATAATAAATATATTTAACAGTTTATTTTTAATGTCATGAATGATTTTTTTTATAACATTATAAAAGCTTACCTTGCCATCAGGGACATCTGGCTGTCCCCAGGATGGTTCAGGCACATCTCAGACATCCCCAGCCATCTTGGGGATGGCCAAATGTGCCTGCAGTGTTTCCTATTTCTACAACACATTTCAGAAATGTTTCGAAGATTAGAAGATTTTTGGGGACAGCCAGGGGGGTAGCCCGACATACCTGAAATGCCATTGGTGATGGGTACAGGTTTGAGAACCAGGGACGTGTCCCCATGAAACACAGTATTTTTGCAACCTCGTAATTTAAGAACATATTTGCAAATCTACGATAAGCATATTGTTTAACCTCAAAATTTAAGAACTATTTCCTACAATTTCATAGTATAAGAAAAACTTTTACAACTTCAAAATTTAGGAAATTTTTTTACAAATTCATAATTTAAGAACATTTTTGCAATTTCATAATTTAAGAATATTATTGCAATTTCCTTTCAATTTTATATGTTGTAGAGAAAAGAAAAGTTGAAGTCTCGAACGAAGCAAATATTACTTCACTGAGCTTGAGATGTAAAAACATCTGATTTTTCATAACCATGTGTAATGTTCCCGTAATTTCAAATTGAGATTGGCAGGAGAATTCTGGAAAAATAGTGTTTCTCAACACTAGTTGAATAAATTGGGCCAACTCACTTGGGTCACGCCTTAGTAGAATTTAAATTTATATTTTCTTTTCTTTCTTGCTCTGGCCGACATCTTCCAAATCAGCATATCCATCATGTATTTATTACAATTGTTTTCTTCATGGAAATCATCACAAGTTTGGAGTCACTCTCTATCTGGCTATGAGGACGTAGTCGCTCCTATCCAAGATCCCAGGTCAGGACGTAGTTCAGGCCGTGGGAAACTTGTGAATTTTGTTCATTTTCTCTATCACTCTCTTTACCAACCACCTCACATGCCGAACTCATTGCAGGACACCCGGGAGAAGGATCGATCGGTCGTCGTCCAGGCAGAGCCGTTGGCTCTGGCCGGCACCGCTAGAGCCGACTTCCATCATCAAAGCCACACCACAACACACATACGGGAGCTCGCGCAATTTCATCTGTTCGCATGCTTCATATGACCAACGCGTAGAGGAGCCCAATCGTATTGTTCAAAAGGATAGCGATCTGTGTGGAGCTTCAGGGAAATTGTGGCTTGCATTGAGTCACCTACAGATTAGTAGCCGGCGGATTTCTTAGCCAATATTGTGTATGGTCATCATATTCTATCACGGCGCTTCTGAAAACTGAATCGAATAAATATATATTGGAATCTCATATAATTTGAATTTGAACTTATTATTCCTAAGATTATTCATTATGCGGATCCCTTCAGTTTGATATTGGATTTAATATATTCAGATGTGTTCGTTGTTTCTATATAAATTCATTGTTTGTTAAATCTGTATGACTTCGTTGCAAATGTATTTGGTCAATTTTCTGTAGTTGCAGTACTTTTGGTCTAAGAGGTAGTTTAAGCTCTTACAACGGTATCAGAGCCTCCGACCCTGCCAACCTGAGGATTTTTGCATGAGTCTAAGAGATCAGCGTGCTATTGAAAGAGAGAAGAAGAAAGCGGCAAGTAAATCCTCTGGAATAAGAGACAGAGGTAAGAAGATGGGGGATAAGGACGACCAGTTTGAAGCCTTCTTGAAGAGGATGGCTAGTATGCAGGAGCAAATGGCTAAGCAGCAAGAACAAACAAATCAGATGATATTAACGATGATGCAATCCATGAATTATAGAAGTAACCATGGCAGATCAGTCTCAAACAATGGGCCAAAAGGCAACCAGTCCAATAATCTAGGATCTGAGAATCAAAGCAATAAGGGTTGGCAACCCACACAGCCCACATTTCTACCAAAGCATGGATCAAATTATGGCAGCAATGAACAAAATCTGGTGGAAGGAGACATTAACGCCAGCATGGAAGCATATATGCAGATCGATCCTGAGATACGGCAGCAACTCCCATTCATCCAATTTCACAACAGCAAGTATGGGTCTAAGGGAAACCAGGTCACTTGCAAACCCAACAGGGATCTACAGCATAGGGTGAGTAAGCTTACACTTCCAACCTTTGATGGCATGGGAAATATGACTACTCAATCTTGGATACAGAAGCCAGACACTTATTATTCCCTCAGCCCCATGACTGAAGAGGAAGCCATCAAGTTTGCTATCCTACATCTAGAAGGTCTAGCACATGAATGGTGGCACCATGGCATTGTCACTCAAGGATTTGGACAGGTTTCTACTTATGCTGAGTTCACATAGAAATTGACAGAAAGATTCGATAGAAAGAATCCGGAGGCATATTTCCAAGAGTTAACAAGACTCAAGCAAACAAGTACAATGGAAGATTATGTTTCAGAATTTCAAAGACTCGCAGTTATGGTGTCAGATGTGTCGAACAAGCGGCTCATGTTCTTTTTCATTGAGGGCATGTCAGAGTCATTCCGTGGATTGGTGAGAGCTTTGGAACCAGCAACGTTAGAAGAGGCCATCCAAAAAGCCTTAAGTTTAGAAGACTCTACTAAGAAAGGGAAGACCATCAGCAAAGGTACACCAATCGGGCAAACTAAGAAGCCCTTCATTAAAGCTAATCCACCCCCAAAAGCTCCTCCTATAGGACCACATGGCATGTCAAGGAACAAACTGCGCAAAAAGGGGTTGTGCTACTATTGCAATGAAAAATGGAACAATCAGCACCGGTGCCAGGGTAGGGGACAAGTCTACTATATTGAAGTAGTCTCTGATAATGAAGCAGAAGCTGAAGAAGAAGTCAATGAGGAAGACAATAGTAAGGAACTTCAAGAGCTCACTATTGAAGGAGGCTCTTCAGGAGGCACTCTTCCGTCACTCTCAGGGGCACCCAGGTACCACTCTCTCTAGGTGGGAGGAGTTCTTCGAGGGCAGAAGGTGACGGTATTGATTGACAGTGGAGCCACTCATAATTTCATAGACAGAAGGACAGTGGCTAAGTTGCGTTTGGAAGCAGAGAACTCCGAAGGATTTGATGTGATGGCAGCTAGAGGGAACATCCTCCCTTGTACCAAATGAATCCAGCAAATGGAGTTGACATTAGGAGGACACAAGATGGAAGATGACTTCTATGTGGTTGATATTGGCGACACGGATATGGTATTGGGAGTCCAGTGGTTACATTCCTTGGGAGAATATACAACCAACTACCAAACCATGGAGCTAAAGTTTAAGCATGAGGGCAAAGAGGTTGTCCTCAAGGGACTTTCTAGGAATGGTCCTATGGTGGTCTCAGCCAAAAGGATGGAACGATCCTTTCAAAGGGATCAAGTGGCATGGACAGCAAAGTGCTTGATCATGGATACTAGCCCATCAAAGGAAGAAAGAACTTTCCCCGTGGACATTCAAGAGATCTTGAACAAGAAGTGCAAGGTGTTTCATGAGATTCCGCCCGGATTGCCACCTGATAGGGGGTTTCAGCATGTGATGGAGCTTGAAGAAGGAGCTAAACCTGTAATCACCACTCCTTATCGTCATCCGCGAATATACAAAGAAGAGATTGAGAAGGCTATAAAAGAGTTACTGGATATGGGGTTTATTCGCCCAAGTTCAAGCCCCTTCGCTTCATCGGTAGAAGGATGGAACACTCAGGATGTGCATTGATTATAGAGCTCTTAACAAAAAGACAATCAAGAATCATTATCCTATTCCTAGGATCAATGAATTGATAGACAAGCTACACGGAGCAGTATACTTTTCCAAGATTGATCTACATTCAGGCTACCACCAGATCAAAGTCAAGGATGAGGACGTGCATAAGACAGCTTTCAGGTGCCATCACGGACATTATGAATTCTTGGTGATGTCGTTTGGACTAACCAATGCCCCCGCCACATTCCAATCTTGCATGAATCAGGTATTCATTCTTTAGTTAAGAAAATTTGTGTTGGTTTTCTTTGATGACATCTTGATTTACAGTAAGACATGGGAAGAACATTTAAAACATATAGAGGAGGTGCTTGACATCCTTGAAAGGAATTCATTCTATGCCAACATGTCAAAATGTGAGTTTGGGATGACTGAGATCGTGTATTTAGGCCACAAGATTAGCGCTCAAGGGGTTAGTGTGGATGAGGAGAAGATCAAGGCCATACAAGAATGGGCTACACCCAAGAATTTGACATAATTAAGGGGATTTGTAGGCCTATGCAGTTACTACAGAAGATTCGTGAAGGGATTTTCTTAGCTTGCAGCACCCTTGACTAATTTGACAAAGAAAGGAGCCTTCTCGTGGGGACCCGCAGCCCAACAGGCATTCGATAAACTCAAGGAGGTAATGAGCTCGTGCCCAGTTTTGGCCATTCCTGATTTTTCATCTCCTTTTGTACTTGAGTGCGATGCTTTAGGCGAAGGCATTGGAGCCGTATTAATGCAGAACCGACATCCCATAGCATATGAGAGTAGAAAGCTTACTAAATCAGAGAGGGCTTTCTCAATTTATGACAAGGAGATGTTGGCTATCATGCATGCTCTTGGTAAATTCCGACAGTACTTGATCTGCATAAAGTTTGTGGTAAAGACAGATCATAATAGCCTGGAGCACTTCCTAAATCAGAGACTTGAACGATAGACAGCAGAAATGGGTAAGAAAACTTCAAGCTTATGATTTTGATATTGAATATGTTAAAGGCAAGAACAATGTGGTCCTCGATGCTCTATCTAGGAAAACTTATCTTTGTGCTATGACTGATATATCGGCTGATTGGAAAATTCATATCATCGTTGAGTATGCTAAGGATTCATTTGCTAATGATATTTTGGAAGGAAAGGTAGTTGATGACAAGTACAAGGTGGTTGAGGAGCTTATCCTCTACAAGGGTCGAGTCTACCTTGTGCCTCGCTCGAGGATCAAAAACAAAATCATTAAAGCTTGCCACAACACCCCTCTTGCTGGTCACCTAGGATTCTACAAGACATACAAACAAGTCAAGGAACGTTTTGCATGGAAGGGATTGAAAAATGATGTTTTGCAGCACGTTAGAGAATGCTTGGTATGTCAACAAAATAAAACAAAGCATGTGTTACCAGCTGGGTTGTTGCAGCCCTTACCCATTCCCAATCAAAAGTGGGAAAGTATTTTGATGGACTTCATCACGGGGCTGCCAAGGGTGCAAGGTAAGGATTGCATTTATGTTGTGGTGGATAGACTCACTAAGTACGCTCATTTTTTCTCCATTACTTCAGAATTTAAGGCACGGCAAGTTGTAGATCTGTTTTTCAAGTAAGTATTTAGACTTCACAAGTTGCCAAGAAATATTGTGAGCGACAGGGACAGCAGGTTCATCAATTTGTTTTGGCAAGAACTCTTCCGTTTAGTCCATACAAAGTTAACCCCTAGCACAAGCTACCATCCTCAAATAGATGGGCAAACAGAAATAGTGAACAAATGGATTGAGGGATACTTGAGGAATTACGTGTCAGGGCAATAATCAGCTTGGGTGAAATGGTTACATCTCAGAGAATTCTGCTATAACACCACATACCATATGTCTATTGGGATGTCACCATTCAAGGCACTCTATCGGTATGAGACCACTTCATTCATGGATTTGATCCTTGCAGACAGTAGAGTTCTGAGTGCCAAGGATATGATTCAGCAGAACGTGGACATCATGAATTCCTTGAAAAAGAATCTTCAACAGGCCCAAAATCAGCAAAAGCTATATGCTGACCAACGGAGGACTGAGAGGATTTTCGAAGTCAACGACATGGTGTACTTAAGGTTGCAACAATACCGTCAGTCATCCCTCAAGGGCAATGGAGCAGAAAAGTTAAGGCCAAGGTTCTATGGGCCATTCAAGATCACACGGAAAATCGGGGAGGTTGCATATGAACTTGAATTGCCACCTGGAAGCAAAATTCACAATATTTTCCATGTTTCATGCTTGAAGAAGGCCTTAGGACAACAGATTACACAATCACTGGAGCTGCCGCCTCTTGATGACAAAGGAAAACTGATTCTCAAGCCTGAAACGGTGCTAGATGTAAGAGAAAAGTGACTAAGGAACAAGGTTATTCCAGAATATTTAGTTAAATGGAAGAACCTACCTGCTGAAGACACGACTTGGAAAGGGGTAGAGATTTTCCAACATCCTAATCTGAGGTTGCTTGGGGACAAGCAACCATCTAAGGGCAAGGACTGTAATGTTCCCGTAATTTCAAATTGAGATTGGCAGGAGAATTCTAGAAAAATAGTGTTTCTCAACACTAGTTGAATAAATTGGGCCGACTCACTTGGGTCGCACCTTAGTAGAATTTAAATTTATATTTTCTTTTCTTTCTTGCTCTGGCCGACATCTTCCAAATCGGCATATCCATCATGTATTTATTCGGATTGTTTTCTTCGTGGAAATTATCACAAGTTTGGAGTCACTCTCTGTCTGGGCCCATATCCAGGATCCCAGGTCAGGACGTAGTTCAGGCCGTGGGAAACTAGTGAATTTTGTTCAATTTCTTCGTCACTCTCTTTACCGACCACCTCACACGCCGAACTCATTGCAGGACACCCGGGAGAAGGATCAATTGGCCGCCGTCCAGGCAAAGCTGTTGGCTCTGTTCGGTGCCACTGGAGTCGACTTCCATCATCAAAGCCACACCACAACGCACATACAGGAGCTCATGCAATTTCATCTGTTCGCATGCTTCATATGACCAACACGTAGAGGAGCCCGATCGTATTGTTCAGAAGGATAGCGATCTGTGTGGAGCTTCAGGGAAATCGTGGCTTGCATTGAGTCACCTACAGATTAGCAGCCGGCGGATTTCTTAGCCAATATCATGTATGGTCATCATATTCTATCACAGCACTTCTGAAAACTGAATCGAATAAATATATATTGGAATCTCATATAATTCGAATTTGAACTTATTATTCCTGAGATTATTCATTATGCAGATCCCTTCAGTTTGATATTGGATTTAATATATTCAGATGTGTTCACTGTCTCTATATAAATTCACTGTGTGTTAAATCTGTATGACTTTGTTGCAAATGTATTTGGTCAATTTTCTCTAGTTGCAGTACTTTTGGTCTGAGAGGTAGTTTAAGCTCTTACACCATGTCCTAGGTTGAAACTCCCAAAAGACATGATAAAGTATTTAAAATGAATAAGATAAATGTTTAAAACACATAACTCACTAGGTGTAGCATATCCCAACAGACAATACTGCATGCTAGTCAGGACAAATTTGACAGAAAAGATAATCCCTCGTGGCATCTAAGGCAAAGGTTATCCAACAAGGGGAATTTATCAAATACAAAAGATATAAATTATTTTATATGAGCAAATAAGCCCAACCCCGTACAATGCCAAATACATATGAAACAGTCAAATTATCTAGTACTTTAATTTTTATGGGACTTTCACTGATTAGGAAAATTCAAAATTGTTAATGCTCAAGCTGTCATCATGACGACTACTTTCTGAGTAGCCATTTCTCTATTACCTTTTAACACACGATGTACATTAACTAATAATTACAAGACCAGGGGATTCACAATGCACACAAGCACCTCTAAGAATCTGTTAGTACATACAAGAATAATGAAAGCAATTCACCGCTCTGTGCTCTCACCCTCTAGCCTCTTTCCCCATTGATAAAGCTTTGCATGAGCATGTGTCTTATAAACCTTTCTAGTTTCACAATTTTTTTCAATGTGGAATTAACAACCTATGATTTTTGTTCTAAGTAAAATTAATTTCATCCTATGCACGAGAAAAGATATTTAAGTTCAATTAGCATATCTTGGCCAGAATTCAGCAGTCATTAATTCTCATTTGGTAATTGCAAACAAGAGCTTTTCTGGAGAAAGTTTCAATGAAATGTATTTGAAAACACCAATATTTTGGGTCACACTTCACAAAATGCCAATGTTCTAAGAACATTTCTATACAGTTTTGTCCATAAGCATTTGTAGAAACTATAAGCTTGAAGTCTCTTATTAAAGTAATTTTTTGTATTCCATCATTTATAAAAATTGTTACAGTTCTTATAAACTAAAAGTTATTTGCAATTCTCTTTACATCGTAAATGCTGTTACACAAAATGGGTGAATTTTGGAGAAAATTATATTTTACTGGGCGTAGGATGTGATGGCTCAAGTGGTAAAAGTAGTAAGCCTTCCAAAGTGGAGCCCAAGTTCTAATCTTTGTGAGACATTATAAAAAACCGAATCTGGGGAAAATGGCACCTATGAAACTGGGGATTTAAGTAAGGGGCGAATGATAATTTAAGCGGACTACAAGCCTGAGCTTGATTTTGGCCCAAAATTGAAGCCTGACCTTGATTTGGGCTTGGTGAAGCCAAATTCGAGGCACTATTCCTGTCAGGAGAGTACCTAGAGCTACTCCGTTTTGCTACTGCTTTGCAAAAACACGAATTCACGACTGACGGTACTCTCCAGACGACGGAAGGCGAGGACACTCGTGCCCCTCTCCCTTGAGTAATAGAATACTTGAAGGAAAGGAGGCTAAGGAGGGGGGCATTTCCGACTACAGCTAGATTACCCGGAGAGATCATCCATGAAGTCAACCGTCTCACATCAACAAAAAAAAATAAAAAACATAAATAAATTTACTACTAAACCCTTAAGTGCCGAGAAAAAAAGAAGTCATGGGGTATATAGGGTAGTTACCCAGACGAAGTCCAGGAAAGCTCGTTTTTGCTCGGAAGGCCGTCTCCCCGCCTTTTAACCTCACTGAGAGTGAAGGTGTTTTTGTTCTGCTTTTCTGGCGTTCGTAGAGCGTAAACAGCAGGCTTTGCCCCGGCCACAGCCATCCTTGGCAAAAAAGAAGTCGAAGATGCAGTTGCAGTTTCAGACAAGATGGAAGGCAAGCCCTTCATTGTCCCCTTGAAGGATGAGAAAGAATATGTGGCATTGACGGCGGCCTTAACTTTAGGCATTTGAGGTGGGGGAGGGGAAGCATGACCCTCGAATTTGTGCTTGCGTTTGAGGTGGTCTACTCCCGACAGCCATCGCACTAAAGCAATGCGAGCGGAGCGATTTGGGTCGTATTCGATGCGTTCAACAATGCCAGTGGATTTAGAGGGCGTATTACGCTTCACATCAACTATTCGCTGCAACCGCTTCGATCCACCGCCTCTGTGAAATATGGTAATACGTCCCGCTGAATTTCTTCCTGCGGATTTGTCTTTACCAAACGTCAACTGCTTAATCGCTCTTGCTTTGCCCCGTTCTATCACCGCTCGAAGAGCTTTTCCGCCGGACATTTTGGCTTCATCAACTATCTCTCAACTATAAACATTCTTTAAAGCCTCATTGTCCGATCAGAGGTCTGATCAGTCTTCCATTTTCAAGCAAATTTGTTTTGTTTTCGAGACATGGTTCTCTCCTCAATCTATGATTTTTTTCTTATTTCATCGTATCATTTTAATAAAAGAGGTGTTCTTCCCTAACCTTCGTTTATCTTTTGTGATCTAATTTTTTTTACATGGATTGATATAGACTTTAATTGAAAAAAAATATTAAAGAATTAAATAAGAAGATTAAGGTTATTTAGCTTTATAATTGATGATGTAAAAATAGTATTAAAGTTGCGAAGAATTGATTTGTCATTATCATATAATCAATGGACATTGCATCAAAGAAAACTCGACAATTCATTCATGAGATTCGTGAGGTCAATCTTGATTGTTAAAGACTTGATTATCGAGAAAAAATTAATTTTTTTGCACAATTGGAAGATCAATTTGATAGAATGTGTACTAGAAAGCATGTTCAACGTTGTCTTCTACATAGTTGAACTTGTCAGGGTGGTCTCTAAGGGTATTGTTTAGGAGTTTGTTAACTTGATAAGGAAGTGGGTTCTCATATGTCAAATTGGGTTCAAAGCAATGAGTGATATCAAACGCAACATATGAAGATGTGCAGATGGCCTATATGATGATGATGTAAATTTAGTTATTTATTACCTTTGAGAAAGCAAAGTGTGATCAAGTTGTTCTCCCATATGAAATTGAACAAATTAATCCCAAGTCACTCATAAATGAACCTTAGAATAAATAATATTGTTAAGGGAACCAATTTATGGAATTAAGTGTAATGAGGATGTAATGATCGTGAGAAAATGGTGAATGTATATAAAATGGTACAAATAAGAGTGAGATAAATGGGATTGGAATTGGACTATGAACCAAACCAAGCAGAGAGTATGTCATTTGTACATATATTATTGCATTAAGTTATTCCACTAAGTTGGACACAAAACTAAATGGGAAATGGAATGGCCATGCACATTTCACCAATATATTTTATCCCCAATTTGATGTGAATGAAAATCTTACACAAGCATGCATTTCAAAGTATATGGAGATTCTTAGTCAATGTAATACAACCATAGTATAATAAGGAGGAGATAAAGGAGTGAATTTGTTCATCTAGGATTATTATTTGCACTTAATAATATTATGTTCAAGCATTAGAATCTAAGGATGAAAACCCTAGTGATTTCAAAGGGCAATCTCATACAAAGTTTGTATTTAAGCTTCATTGTTGTAAAGGAGGGGATTCACTACCCTCGAGACTCGAGACAAGGGGAGTCTTCAAGGAGCAAATAGCCCTGAATTACCTCAAGGAACAAATCTAAGGTGACAAGGTAGAGAATAAAGAATATGTACACAACTTGATTAAATAGAAACTAAGCTACTAATAGCAATAATAAGGAAATCACTTAATTGCAAAAATATACGACAAAATCATAATCTCTAATATACAGAAATGGAAAGAGCATAAAACATAGATTTTACCCCTAAGAGGGCTAAGCCTCAAGCACGGATGGCAGTGCATTATAGGGACGTTTGTGCCTTGTGTTGTCGTCTCTGATAAAACAAAGGATAAGAGCCCTAAATCTACAACGTCCAACTTATCAAATTCGTAAATATGCACACAAAACATAACAAGAAAAATATTAGGGGCTATTTCAGGGCTTGCCTTATTCAAACCCCCATTTTGTTATTTCCACCTCCATGAACAGATAGATAGATAGAGATAGACAAAAAGACATGAAATGTAAAGACGTGTGATAGAAACAAAACCCGTAAAGGAGGAGAACACCTATCACAATAATAAAGACATGTAATAGAAACAATCCCCATGAAGGAGGAAAACCCCTATTACGAATATAAAGACGTTATCAAATAGACAATATTAAACAAACAAGACAAGAGAACGTTACCAACATCCTGTGGCTCCCCTCTTGGCTTGATAAACGTGATAAGCTTATGTGCAAGAGAGCCTTGACTGTTGCTTGAGAGAAATATAGTAGAGCTTTGTTATGGAAGTAAGAGAGAGCAAGAAAGAATGGAGTAGAATGAAGAAGAATGGGGAAGAGAGCAAGATTGGATGAGAGAGGGTGAGAATGAATGATAGAAGGTGACAATGAATGAGAATAAGAGTGAAAATGGAGTTTTTTTAAGTTGCATGGGTAGGAAGAGCCATTATTTTTGTGTTTCTACCATGATGACACATCCCATAGGCAAAAGATGTGGAATATTCTCATTTGGATCTCAAAAATTTTGGGGATGTTCATGCGTCGTGGAAGCATCCTACTCAAAACTTTGCAAGAATGAGGTATCTGGGCTGTTAGTGCTTCATTTTTGTCACTTATGAAGTTGGAATCATGAAATTTTGACATAGGTTTTTGTCATAAATGTGGCAGACTAGATGTGCAAGTTTGAAATTGCCACAAGGTGCAATTTTTCAATACTACAATTGGATGTGAACTATAGTTGCATTGTTTGATATGATTTTCTATTATTGTTGGTTTTTGGTATGAATTAAGTTATTGTAGTTATTGATATTATAAAATTATTTGAATGTAATACAACCATTATTGTAATAGGCAGGAGATCAAAATTTATATTTATTATTTACCATTCAATAAGAAGATTGAGAGTTATTTTTGTTATTTGATAGTTGAAATGTAATGATATTACTAATGCATACATAGCAATTTCAATTCAAGTTTTATAAGATCTAAGTGAATGATGTAGTCAAGGAGAGGGAGCCAAACTAATGATAGCCTACTCCTCACAGCCACTCACATATAGAACTCTCCATACATTTATGGAAACAATCACCACTCAAAATACATATTATGTATAAGGTCCAAGCATCGTATGTCTTGAAGTATTTTTTATAATGAGATTCTTGTTGTTAAATGGTTAGGATTTTCTAAAGGATTATTGTCGAGTGATCACATGTAGCCTCACCTTTGAGGACATCTAGGAGGAATTCTAATCCTAGGGGAGAGGATGGGAGATGCCACTTGTGTTGTTCCCTATTGACTCTATGTTTTCCTATGTATGATGAGACTATTGCATTGTGCTTTGAGTTTTGTGGATGCTTACTTATTTATTATGCATAGATGAAGTTATATTTTATATTGATTTAGGATATCCTTGGGCTTTTTTATTATGTGATGGTGTTGATGTATTATTGTTAGTGATGGAAACTTATTGTGTTTTCTAATGTCTTACATGTGTGAAATTCTAAGTAGATATTCTATGATGATAATTAAGGAGATTAATTGTGATGGATATATGGTGTCTCTATGATAAGAATATTTTAGATGGTAGACATGTCTTAGATAGTGTTTGAAATGTGAGCTTGATGCTTCGACTATTGATGTGATTAATTATATGAAATACTGACAATTTTTGTTGAGTGAACAGGTAATATGGCCAATGGTTGCAAAGGGGTTACATGGCTCTTTTTTGTTGTTTATTTCCTCGTGGATACCAATCTCAACTCGCATGAATTAAAGAGATCCAATGTGGAATGTGTGCTTTTGTTATTTGTATAAATTTATGTGTGGTAATACAATGTTGTTATGTAAAACTTTTGATTTGGAGTTATTTATTTACATTTATTTTTATGACTTTTATGTTTTATTTGTGATGTCAGAAGAGTTTTTATGGGTTTAAAATGCACTTACAAGTTATATATGGGAATGAGGGAGTAGTTAGAACCTAGAAATATTATATTTTATGTTTTCAAGACCCCTTAACCCACCCATTTCCAAAAGTGACGAAGATGGGGTGGTTAAGGTGGTTATGAGGAAGTTTTTCTTCTCCTTCCTTTTTATTTCCCTTCCTTGAGTTTGAAAGGGGCCTTTTGGCATTTTTGGAAATTTGGTTTTGGGTGATATGGAGATTCTTGGTGATTTTGGGTAAGGCATTTGGGAAGGGCTTGTTAGAAGGAAAGGAGAAGGGAGGCTTGTGTTTTCTACTTCAACTTTCAGCCTTTGAGATCAAATCTCGAGGTAGGGTTTGAATACTCTCTCTGTTCTATTTTCTTGCATTTTTTATGTGTGTAAATGCTTGTAGAAGCTTTGTAATCTTTGTGTGGATTTGTGGTTGAGTAGATTCTTTGAAATTTGTGTATATTTTTGTAGAGATTATGTAAGGGTTTATGTTCCTTATGAGTTATGAGTTTGACCACCTTTGAGGGGTTTTTGATCTTTCATTATGACTTAGGTTTTGGGTGGAAGGAGATTTGGAAAAAAAATTAAAACGTGTTAATTGAGGTTCCTGTGAAGTTGCAATATGATTTCAATTATGATAATATTTGTTTTACCCTTGCCATAGTTGAGTTCCCACTCTTCCCCTCATTTGGATCCAAATATGGAATCCTTTGTGCTTGGATGGACTATTGATTTGTTGTGATATATATAGTGTTGTGATTGTTGAACACCCAGAATATCAAGAGGGGGGTGAATCGGTATTCCCTAAAATTCAATAACTTAAAATTGCATTACAAAGCATCTTATTAAACTTGCAGAAATGGAAATAAATAATATAAAGCATGCACCACAATAATCAATAGATGAACACCATATTTTACATGAAAACCCCTAAAAATTTAGATATAGACTCCTTCAATATGTACCATTATTACCTCAAAACTACATGACAAGATAATGCAATGTGGACCACATAATTGTTCCTCTGTTACATTGAAAATACACTATCTCAGTCTGAGACTTAGCCAATTTCCCAAAAACACTTGGTGTTACACCCTGTTTCTTAGTTACCAGGTTACTTTTACCTTGTAAGTAAATATGATGATAAATGTTTATCATAACTTTAATCTGATCAATAGGAGAATGAAATACTGAAATATGTATTAAGATGTTATTGCTTTTAAAAGGAATGATTATGTTTTATACTAATGAAAATGCAATGAAAGAATATGTCTTGCAATGTGAATACTTTAATGCTTTGATGATGCAAATGATTTACGATGCAAGTGGATTTCATGTGAATGGTTGACTATTGTTATGACGTACTAATTTGAATGAAGGAACATGTTTGAACCTTCGAAAGAGAGAGAGAGTATCACTCGAGAGAGGAGCTTGGTCTGGGAACCCTTAATAAGCCTAACTGAGCATACACACACTCACACCCTAGTTGGTCAAGTAGAGTTGAGTCAAGATAGTCGTGAAATGGTAAGTAACCTCTTGTCAAGGTTTGAGTATGTTTTGACATGTGGTTTTAGCCTTTGAATGTTCTTGTTTGGGGTTGTGTGATTGAGTCTTTATATCAAGAGAAAGTTCTTCTTTGTGTGTTCATAATTATATGCTAATCAATGAAGTATATACATTTCATAATTATATGCATTTCATAAGTATATACATTTCATGTATATATGTCGATCGATGAGATTGTGGTTATATATGTTAAACCACATGGTTGATCTTTTTGATTGATAGGAAGCTTTGGGTTAATCGCTTATGTTTCCTTTTTTTCATCTTGATATTTGAAGTTGAATGTCTTTGATAGTTTGAGATACTCAAAGGTTATGAATAAGTATAAAGGTACGTATATGTGTGTATTGAATACACATGTATGTATACAATCGACGACCTACACATAAATACAATACATGTATGATCAATCGATATGCATACATATGTATGTATATATGAACCCATGTATTTGTAAAGGTCATTATATTAATGATAACACATGTATTTACATGTATATTCATATATACATATCATAAACACATACAACGTACGTGAATATATATATATATATATATATATAATATGTATATATACTCATCTATAAATATGTAAATATATGTTTTAGTGTGGATATGAAGATATGAAGATATATGTATGAAATAAATGTTTGTATATATATATATATATATATATATATATATATATATATATATAATCATCGATTTGTGTATATATATGTAGTGTAGAAAAATGTAACCCTTTACATTTTCTCACTTGTTTGGGCCCTCATTTAAAATGGATTTAATAATGCCTTAATTTAGTATTGTTAAATGTACCCCTTTACATGTACACACTTATTTGGGCCCTCTTAATTAAATATAGCTTAATTATGCCTTAATAAGCCCTATTTTACATCTACAAGCCTAATAAATTACACTTTTTGAAGGGGAAACCCAACAACAATTAATGCCAACACATAATTAAACACCTTGAGCAATGTGTGTTCCAAGAATAGGAACCTAGGACCCATTCACGCATGGGAGAATGGGTCCTCCCTAGGACTTGGGACCCATTTTAAAAACATGTTTTGGCGGTATTTTTATCATCCTAAATTCAAATTTCAAATGTCGGTTTATAATGTTTTAATTTCAAGAAATTAAGGATAAATGTCTATAAATACAAGGTTATTTTATCAAATTGACTAGGAGTCTTGAAGAGCAATTTCATGAGAGAAAATATTATTGTGAAGAGCATTCAAGGGTAGATTTCTTCATCATTTTTTGCAGCAATCAAGATCTCAAGCATCATGTCAAAGTCTTTTGCAATCATGCATGTTTTTGGAGCTAACATTGTGATTTAGGTTTCAAGATGTAATCCAATCCTTCAAGTCAAAGATCTAAAGCGAGATTCAAGCATCAAGATCCACATCCATTGAAGCCATTTCATGTAAGATCAACATCAAGATTTCAATCCTTCAAAGGTTTAATCAAGGGTTTGGTGAATTGCAACATTGTATTGTTCATTCTTCATTCCTTTCATACTTTCATTATTTCATTTCAAGGTTTAATTACCAAAATGGGGTTTGACCAAGGCAAACCCCCATTCACCCAAAAACAAACATATTTCTCTCTCTTTGTGTGTTGCATTTGTTGTCACCTTCGTTGTCATCCCACAAAAACGTGGATCCTGAATTTATTTCCGATTGTCCGACTGTGAAACCTAAAGGATATGGAAGTGCAGACACAAAAGCAAAGGACCCAAAAATCAATTTTGGAAAGGTGAACAAAGACCCATTTTCCTATAGGAAAATGAGTCCTAGAACTTCTGAAAATAGTGTTTTATGACAGGTACACAACATTTTCCATTCCTAGATTCGCCATAAGTTTTATTGTTTCTGATAGCCCTATGTATCATCTCTCATATTCAACCTTTACATGTCATAAATGAGTGAATTTGATATTTTTAATCTTTCTCCCAAAATCCTTGCTCAATCAATTTTGTCACTGTTTCTATCAAAAGACACTTTGCAACTGATTTTGAGGTAGGTTTTAAGTGTCTTTCACTCATCCAATTTGCATAAAGTTGACTATTTATATTAGAGTTGTGTTGCATCTACATGAATTAGGTCTTAGGTTACATATTTGAGGTCATTTTCCATCTTATTTTCATCTCCCAAAAGTGTTGTTCAGTCATATTTACCTCATCCACACACATAAAGGAAATTTGCAGATCTTCCATAGAACTGACACACCTAAGGGCTGAAAATTGATTCTATCTTGGAGGATCTCATTTCTTGAATGAAATAGAAAATAGGTAGGTTCATTACACACCATTTTTCCCTTTCTATTTTTAGCAAGTTTGATGAAACATTCCAAATTTAGTATAAAACCCTATATGTTTTGAACCCCTACCCTATTTTTCTATGTTTCATTTTGGTGAACCCAAGTATTTGAATATTCTATTTTTTTTTATCTGGAGTGCATTCAAACCCTAAATCTAGAATTTGAATTAATTAATTGCATTTAGGGTTTCTAAATTTGGCATAAAGTTGCATTGCATTTTAGGAGTAAAATTACATTTTGCATTCATTTTAAATCTAAAAATTCAACAAAAATTGTATAATGTTAGATTGATTTTGCATAGTGTTTACATAATAACATACTTTCAATCACTTAAATTAGAAAATTGGATCGAAATTGCATATAAAAATAGGTCATTTTGGTTGTCATTTAGCATCGTTTTACACTTGCATTTAACTCTGATTTTCTAGATTTTTGAAACTATAAGTACCAGTCTGAGACCTGGAATAGAGAACACACAAAACAACTTAGAAATTGCATTTTTTAGTTTTGAAAACCCTAAAAAGAGACCCATTCGCTCATGGGTGAATGATTCCTTTAGGGCCTCTAAAACCCAACTTTACTGAGCTTTTTTGTGGTTTTCTACACTTCCCAGATCTGTTGGTAACCCACTGTTTCAATCTGGCAATTTTCAGGAATTTTTGTTTTATGCATCTAGGTCTAATTATCCATTTACTGTAGCCATTTTAAATCATTTCAAAACTATTTTAGCATTGAAAATCATCAGATTTGTAGGATAATTGTTTACATTTGTAAAGCATTGCATAAGTTGGATAGATTACTTTTCATGTTCGCATGTTTCCTTTTAAGAGATGTGGTTTTGACATGGTTAAGAATGGATTGTATAAGTAAAACATACCCTCTTATGAGTGCAATTTAGAACAAAGAAATGAGGTCATTAAGAAACATGCTAGCCATCCTTCCACTATCTTTCCTAGTTATGAGAACATCTTAGAGCAAGAGAACCAAACCATTGACACATTCATTAATATCACCTTGCCTATCCTTCACTCAAACCCTACTATCTCTCCCATTTGTGAGGATGATATGATACAAGAGGATACAAGCATGGATAATCATGAAAACCATAATTGTTCTTCTCCTAATACCTCTCTTATTGGTGACGAAGGTATCTTGGTGAAAAAAGATACAATCATTGAGAATCATCAAAGTCTTGTTTTTCCCTCACCTTCTCCCACTTGGGAATATATTATGACATAAGAAGATGAGATCATTGACATGTTTCTTAAAATTACTTTACTTAGTTTCCATTCACCTCCCAACACCTCTCCTACTTTTGAGAATGCTTTAGTGAAAGAGGATTCAAATGTGGACAATCATGAGAATCACATTTGTACTTCTACCAAAATCTCTCCTATTTGTGAAGAGGATATTTTGGTGTTAAAAGATCCAACGATTGAGAGCCATGACAATCCTATTTTTTTCTCTTCCCCTACCTCTCCTACTTGGGAAGACATTATAGGACATGGGGATGTAATCATAGATAATCATGACAATCACATTTGCTCTTCTCCTAATATCTCTTCTATTTGTGAAGAAGATAGTTTGGTGTTAGAAGACACACTCATTAAGAGTCATGGGAATATTGTTTCTCCCTCTCCTAATGCTTCTCTGACTTGGGAAGATAAAACTGAACAAAAGGATTCAATCATTGGTAAGAAAGAAAATCATATTTGTTCTTCTCTTGATGCCTCTATTATTTATGATGAAGCTACCCTACAAAATCTAACCATGGAATGTGATCAAAATCGTGTTTGCTCCTCTCCTAAAAGCTCTCCTACTAGGGAAGATATCATGGTGCAATAAAATGATAGAATTGATACATGTCTTTCAAACAATAGTAATGTGGCTTCCTTAGATGAAGATGATAAGGTGACATTAGACCCCCCTTTACTAAGAGATCATCAAAATAAGGGTAAGTTTTTTGAGGTTATGAACATTAGATATCCCTTGAAGTGATCTCTTGAGCCACTTCTTAGCCTTTACCCGCCTTCACATCAACCACAAGTTTAAAATAAACCTGTGCTTATCTTAGAACCACCTAAAAAGAAACCATTAAGTCCAAGAGATATCTTGAAGTTTACAATGCAACTTGATAGTAACAACATTTTGCAACAACCGAGTTATAATATTGTTGCTCACACATATAACACAAGGAACAATAGGCAACCACAAACCATTCCTACCTCATTACCATTGCCTCAACCTATCTTGCCTAGTGCTCCTCGTTTGCCTTTACATAGTGCAAAGGAGTATGATCTTGTTGAACAACTTAAGAATACTCCTGCTAAGATATCCTTGTGGGATCTTATTAAATCCTCACCTAGTTATCATAGCATGCTTCAAAGTGCTTTACAACAAGTTCCTATCCCTCCTAATGTGCAACCAAATGATATAGCATCTCTAATTCAAGAAATGAGTTCAGACATTGTTTTCCACCAAAGTGAGCTACCTCCTTTGGAAGTGCAAAAAAAAAATGAAGCTTTCATGACACTGGCTCTTATTAATAGGTCTGGGATAAAGAGAACCCTTGTTGACAATGGTTCAACCCTTAACGTTTGTAGCATAATCCTTTTGGATAGGCTTGGAATAGACAGGAACAAAATACAACCTAATTTTTTGTCTATCTGTGGATTTGATAACATAGGAAAACAACCGCGTGGTGTGATCACACTACCTATTACAACTAGAAAGGTCATATTGCAAGCTCCTATCCATTTCATTCCCAATAATCTTTCATATAACCTTCTCTTAGGTAGACCTTGGATTCATGCAATGAATGGGGTACCTTCATGAAGTATGTCTATGACAACAAGGTTTATACAATCAAAGTTGACCCTAAACCAAAAAATTGTTTGCACAATGAGAAAGACAAGGAAAGTCCTTTGAAAACATTGGCACCAACTACACAAGTGGAACTTGTGCAAGAGAAAGAAAAATAAAATTATATTGAAGAGGTCGCAAAGTTATTGGAAGATCATTGGGGTTCCTTATAAGATTTCACACCTACATTCATGGGAGAATACAAGATCATAACAAAAGAGCCTAAAAAAGGAAAAGAACTAGCGGTAATGTGAACACAAAATTCGGAAGAACCTTTGAAAGAGTCCACTTCAACCACTTTAGAAGAAGAAACAAATTACACAACAAACTTTGATGAAGTTGACTATGAACAACCACCGAATCTGAAAGAAATGGAAAAGCTTTATGAAAGAGGTTATGAACTTTTGAAACAACTTGGTTATAGTGGGAAAGGATGTGGTGCTAGATAATAAGGTATTTGTGTCCCTATTAGAGCCTAACACATAAGAAACAACTAGTGGTCTTGGTTATTACTCTTCAAAAGAAACAAAAGCATCAAAAAAGCCTTCACTCAACACCAATAGTATTACAACTAGTGGTCTTGGTTATTATAAGCCAACTTTAACCTTGGTGAATCACGAACTAATAGAAAAAACTAGTGGTCTTGGTTATTATCCTTCGAAAGAAACAAAAGAATCAAAGAAATCTTCGCTTAATATCAATGTAATCACGCAAAACATTGTTGAAAGTTGGCAGTCTGTCATTAATGATGTATTCTGCCAACATGAGCATGAAGTGTATATATTGCTTGATCTAGTGTTGTCATTGACGTCAATATTGTTATGATCATCCTAGCATAATCTGAAAGTATTGTTGGTGACTTATGTACAACGCAAGTTGATCCAAAAAGTATGGCTTATCAAGAAATTGGATAAGTATTTTCTTTAATAGTTTTGTGGTTCAGTGCGTCAGTTTTTGGATCCACACTCCATCGCATGTTGGTATAATCTTCTATGGTTGTAACTACAACTTTGAGTTCATCATATGTAGCTATATTCAAGAATTTATGACATTTTGTGAAGTTTCCCAAAAGATATGAATGACAGTGTGTAGCCCTATATATCGTAGTTACTTTTTGTATAGTGTATTGGTGTGGGAGATTTCACACTTCTTCACAAATAATTATTTTGTTTTGTGATGATGAAGATAAGCTAATAAATGTTAGTTAAATGGGAATTTGAAGGAAGATCAAGCTTTAAGGTCGCACATTTGGCGAATTACATGTACACTTGAAGATTTTGTGTTTAGGTCTATTTTGGGTCGACCTAACACGTTTGATGAGGATAAGCAAGTAACTCTATCTTGTATGGGGATTTATATTAGGTCCATGCTGACCTATCTTGATGTAAATTAAATTTTGAATTTAGGTGCTAAGTGTGGATAAAATGCTTTGAGGACGACATGCTTAATTTTGTATCTTACTTCTAATTAGGCCGACCTAATTGAAGTTACACCTAATGTGTATATATATATGATATCAACACCAAAGGTTGATGAAGGAAGCATAGGTAGTGAGAGAGAGTGAGCATGTGGAAAAGAGTGTGATATATGAATGTGGTGAATGATGTAGCAGAGCATATTGTATGTGATATATGACATTTATGGTGCTTCACCTACATGTGTGTGATGCAGTATTGAGCAGAATGTGAATGAAGTAGAGTATTGATTCAAATTAGTGCAAAGATCATTTTATACTTCATTGGAACTGTAATATGGCATATGATAGATGCTATTATATCAGTTCAAATAGGCAGTGTTGCCAGCCCTTCTTTGTTCTTTCTTAGTGGGTTGTGATCCTTTTTCTAGATAGTGTGTCTTGGTAGTGAGCCTTTATGTAATATCTTATATTCGGATATAATATATTGTGAACTAACCCTCACCGTGATTTTTCCCTTTTTGGGTTTTCCACATAAAAATACTGGTGTTCATGTGTCATGTGATTCTATGGTTGTATTCATGCTTTCTTACATCATTGTAATTATTTATATTCTCTTAATTGAATGGGTTATGTTTAATTGGTTTAAAGGAATACTAATTCACCCCCTCTCAGTATTCTGGGTGTTCAATAATTGGTATCAGAGCTTGGATCCTTGGAAGGAGCTTGATCGCTTTGGGAGGATCTTGGATTTTGATCACATGGTTGAAAGAAAGTATCCTACTCCTCTAAAAGAAATTTCTACAATTGAATACACAGAAGAAGATTGCATGCTAGAAAAAGATGGAGAACTCAAAGTTTCTCTTAAAGATCTTAACAGAATTGAAAATGAGAATGGAGATCTGGAGGAAAATCTAAAAAAGGAAAATGAATGCATTAGGAAACTAAGAGAGAAAATCAAGAAATTTAGAGAAAGGCATAAGGAAGTCAATGAACAATTGAGGCATGTGAATGAAGACATCATTGGACTAAGAGTACAAGTGGAAGAAAAGAAAAGAATTGAGGAATGCTTGAATACAATGGTAGAAATCAAGACTAATGAGTACACTAGGATTGAACAAGAGGTGGTAAATCTGAGATCAGATTTGGAAAATCAAGAATTCATAAAGACAAATTTAAGACAAGCTCTAAAATGCTTGATGAGTTGATTGCTAGATAGAAAGCAACTAAATATAGAGGAGGTTTGGGACTTGAAAGAGGAGAAAACTTTAAAGTAGATCAAAAATATAATGCAAATAAGATCAGTGAACCTGAGAAAGTTGAAGGAAAAAGGAACTATGGAAAGTTTTGAAATCAAAGAAGCAATGCTAGAAGACCCCCTATTAGACAACCAAATGCTCAAAGGTACTAATCTTTCAATGGTTTCTATTATTCTTGCACTAAATTTGGACATAGAGCTATGGAATGTAGAAGCAATATGACTCAAAATGTTTCATCCTTTACTGGACAATGCTTTACATGCAAGAATGCTTTACATGCAAGAATGCTTTACATGCAAGAATGCTTTACATGCAAGAAGTTTGGACATAGAGCAAGTGAATGCAAAAGTCAGATGATGAATAGATACAAAAATGGTGGAATGATCCAATAATTTAATGGCTATTGCTATACACACTATGGATTTGGACACAAATCTAATCAATGCATATTCAAAACAAATGGAAGGAACAATGATAAAAAAAAAATTCATATGCAACAATTACAGAAAGCCTGGACATATTGCTAAACTTTGTAGAAATAAGAACACAAGGATGATCCTATGAAGAAAGATGAAGAAGTCAAGAAAATTGACCTTAATGAAGTAAAGAAGGAAATGGAAAGGATATGGAGAAAGAAAGAAGAGACTGAGGATAAGGGAGAATTTTTACCAATCCCCATTGTAGATGTTTCCTTCGATAACTAAGCCCAAAGATATGGCTTAGGGGGAGCTTTACTAAAAATCATATAACCCCTTTCCAACATAATGTGTCATGGCTTGACACGAAGAAATAAGATGGAGATGAATAATATGAATATTTTGGTAAAAACTATTAAAGGAAATTGTTTAATGTGGCAATTTGCAAAGCTTCTAAAAATTGACTGCGCATACAAGGTTTCAAAGTTTACCAGCTTTTGGTCTAAAGCATTTATTGCTGAAATGGGTCAAATCAAACAGTTAAAAGTGTGCTTGGGAAGAAAAATTCATTTTATTATACACATGCAAAGAGGAAGAGAGGTGCAAAAGAAGAAGTTGAGGGTTCAACACGTCTACTGATGGTCAAACATCAAAACCCTAAGTTCGTCGAGTTGTTTAAGAGGTATTTTGCATATTCCAGTCTTCCAAAATTTTTCTTTAAAAGCAATTTAAATGCAAGGGAAGGATCGAAGGTTGTAGACATCCCACAAAGACCACAACCTAAACTTAAAAGGCATACCATCAAAGTTTTATTAGAAGATCTAGCAGGTGTATTCTCTAACACTCCCTATGGAGTTTTACTGACTGAGGATATTAAAGCGTATATTCATGGGAAAATAGAGGAAATCTCCTTTGGAAAATGATTTATTCTATGGACATATGAATTGGAAGAAAATGATGACACCGTAAAACCAGAATACAAAAACCTAAGTGAGAAGAGGTTGGATGTGTGGTAGAAGTTTCCATTGTTTGAGGACAAAGAGAAGTACACTAGAA